>JAOTRH010076608.1:0-17507 GCA_034768845.1 Heliamphora exappendiculata
CCTATTTATAAGCGAATAGGGATAAACAATAAAAGAAATCAAATCAGAATAAAATCAATCTAATCAATCTAATATTCTAACAGTATCTAAATACCATCAATTTTCATAATGAAAATTCACACTTCTGAAACAAGTTTATAAAAAACTTTTAAAAAACATTTCCAGATAATTACAAAATTAATTTTGATTATTTCTAAATGTATATAACATTGAAGTAGAATTAAAATTCTAACTCGTAATCATATAATAAATAAAATAGATATCGATAAAAAAGATTAAATACAATTTTCAAATTTAAATGAATTAGTTTAAACATCTATTTTTAAATTAATAATCAAAACATTTATTTTAAGGCAATTTTGATACAACCAATATAAAAATCTCAACAAATAGCATGATATTTAAATTATAGTTTAAAACGGAGAAAAATAGTTTGAATTTTAAATAAAGAGAGATTGGTGCTACTTAATGAGAGAGAATAGAGAGAATGAGATGCCATGTAGAACATGTTAATGTTTTTAAACTCGGATTGTTGAGCAAACCGAAAAAAGAAACAAGTGGATGGGTCACCGGGTCAACCGGAATCAAACCGTGACATTATAATTACATCATTAATAATTTTTAAAATTTTAAATATTAAATAAAAATAACATTTAACTCACAATTGAAATAAAAAAATAAGAGCATCTCATAATCTAAGCATAATTCTAATTAAATAATTAGAATCTCTAATAAAAAATTAAAATTTAGAGTATCATTGATCCTCAAATTAAAATAAAATGAGCATAAATAACAAATATAATAAGATATAAATCAAGTAAAAAATATTAAAATTTACTACATCACAGTTAAAAAAATATTCAAAAAAATAAATAAAAATTAAAATAAACAGTTTTGTGGGGTTTTGAAAAATAATATAAGTTCAAAGAAATCAAAAAAAAATATTTTTAAGTGAAACTTAAACACTTACAGACCCAGTCGATTTTCGTGAATCGGTACCGATTCGCTCGGGTCACCGGTTCAACCGCGATTTTGATCGATTTTTACTAAAATCACCAATTTTTACTCCCAGTCGGTTAAATAGGTTTGACTGGACCGTTGGTCAGCTTGGTCACCGATTCAACCGGTCCAGTCCGAATTTAAAAATATTGGAACATGTATCACATCAACACAATTGTCTCTAGTAATATAGATATCACAATCACATCTTCTCAACATGTTCCAAATGCCACCAACTAGATCCTTGAAAATATCATTTTTGTTAGAATTTAGGTTGTGTTTGGACTAGCTTTTTTTTTATAAGTCTTTTAAATTTTTTTATAAAAAATTAAATATACAAATATGTGAAAAAAAATAACTAATGCCAAACAAGTAAACTTGTAAAAAAATTTTAAACAAAAAATCTCCCAAAAAAACTTAGCCAAAAATAAGCTAATATCATCTATACTATTATAAAAAAACACTAAAATTAAATTTAAGTCAGCCGTATTTTTACATCCCCATTTTGCTTATTATTTTAATACTAAAATTTTAAAATTATAAACACTAAAAAAATAATTATAAAATTATAATAATCATTTTGCACCCTACAATTACTTAAAATTAACTTATCTTTCCCTTTCCGTGTAACTAACTGTTTACCCACTTTCTCCGTCTTAAACTCTCCTTTCCCTTTCTTTCCCTCCCTCTCTCTTTCTCACTCACGAAAGTTTTTCAATCCCCCTCTCTCTCTCCCGGCTGACGGTGTCCAACTCCGACGACCCATCTCTCCCGGTTTGGACTTTCCGAATGTGGGTCCTGGTTCGACTCTGGCCCTGGTGGTGCAGGACATTGACACATCGGAGCCGGACGGCCCAAGCGTGCCGCGGACACATTGGGTGGTCGTGAACATGCCGCCGGTGTTGAAGGGGCTGTCGGAGGGATTTTCCGGCAATGAGGTGGAGAAGGAGGGTGCAAGGACATAAGAAAAAAAGAAAAAAAAGAAAAGAGGAGAGCCATTTCAGTAAAAGAGAACAACGGAGGGGACATCATCAATCTCAACAACAAAAAGAAGAGAAACGGATAACAGAGAGGCATTTTCAGCAAGAATCAGTTATCAAAGAAAGCCAAAAAAATAAAATAGAAAGAGAAGCAGAGGAGTTGAGCCATTCCGGATGAGAAAAGAAACAAAGGTAGAATACTTGGGTCTTTCTTTTCTCTCTCCTCCCCCATTCTCTCTCTCTACATCTATTTTTCTACTTTCCTCTTTCCAGCAAAAATGATACCAAATAGGCCTTCTTTTTTCTCTGTATCTTCATTTCTCTTTCTTAAATATTATGTTGGAAAGAAAAACATATATTTTTTAAGTTTTCCAGCACCACCTTCTATCTCTCTATATTTGTTCTCTGATAAATATATATTTTATTTACGGTGTAATTAAAGTTTACTGACACCCAAAGTAAATAAAATAAGATAATTTTTAATTTTATATCTATATCTATTTTATACTATTACAAAGGAACACCTTTGTAACCAACTGTATTTTTTTATCTCCAAATTGTCTTTATTAATCTTCTAAATTCTAAATTTTAAATTTCAAAAAATAGTGATGTAACTACTCTTTTCTCTCTTTTATTTTTTTTAATAAATGGATGGTATGGTAAATTTTATTGTATCTATTACGATAATTTTTTAATTTTTATTTTGTATAAATCGAATTACACACGCATCGCGTGTGTTTTCGCTGCTAGTCAATTCCTAAACGCAATCGGAAGCATAACAATGCACACACCATAAAAAAAATTTCGCAATAATTTGCGTAGTTCGGCAAAATTTGTCTACGTCCATGAGTGAGAAAGATAATCCAATATAATGGTCTCGTTTGGATAAATGGCTTATAAGCAGCCAAATAAACAATTTTGTTTGATTTGTCAAAGAAGTAAGATTTAAACTAATAAACAAATAAGCCAATAAACAAATAAGCAACCTTTAAGCAAGGTTTTGCTAAACATTATTACTTATTTAAGCAAATAATTAAAAATAAGCCAAATAAATAAATAAGCAAAAATAAGCAAAATAAACAAATACGTCAATAAGTAGCCAAACCATGTTGCTTATTTCAGTTTTGGCTTATTTCACAATAAGCAAGTTACCTAAACGGGCCAATAATAGAATGTACAATCACAATACCAAAAATACTTCAACACCCACAACCCAAACCTTCAAACAAATTCGTTTCCCAGCTCAATGGTTATTCATGTGCTATCGGTATTTTTTCATCTCTCCCTACATCTTTACTCATTCGATTTAACTCTCCATAAAGCCTATTAGAATTTTAAGGTTAATATTTATAAGCAAACGTTAAAAATTTAGCCGTCATATAATTATAAAATCTTAAAATTCTAGCCGCTATTTAATTATAAAATCTTAATTATATCTATAATACAAATTACAAGGGTATTAATATTAATAGGTGTTCTATATTGCACTATCCTCTCTCTCTCTCTCCATTTGCAATTTATTTTTTTTGTACTTTTAATTTTAAATTTGTTATTTTTTCTTTTGTTATTTCAAATTCAATTTTTTTATATCTTTGATTAAATATATATTTGTTAGCCAAATAGTTTTTTAATTAGATTTTGATAATTTTATAATTTATTTTCTTAATTAAATTGATTTTTAAAATTATTATACTTAAATGTTTCCAAAAAGAATTGTGTTGACACTACATGACAAATGAGTCGACATCTTATGCCATTTATGTTGATACTTTGCATCAAATAGGTTGACACTCAATATTCTTGAAAAGATTATTTTGTGTCGACACCAATTGATACACCAGAAGGCAAAACACGCTTAAATTTCTCAAGTGTGTCGACACCATTGAAGTTTAAGGTCGATGCGTTAACTGTCTTGCTTAAGATGTTTCAGGAACTCAAATGAGTCGACACCAAATGAATTTGGGTCGACACCTTCAGTATTGGACCGAGATCCATATTGAGTCGACACTAATGAATAATGGGTCGACACCTTAGTCCCTTTACGGGATTCATTCTGGGTTGACACCAAAGTATTTTGAGTTGACACCAAGTAATCCTTCGGGTTCTAATCTTCGAGTTTTACAGGTCGACACCAAAGTCACATGAGTTAACACCTAGACACTCTCCGAAAAACAAAATGAGTCGACACCAAAGTGAAATCGGTCGACACTAGGACTTCAAGTAATTTTCCGACTCCAACTTTAAAGTGTCGACACCACATAATTTTGAGTCGACACAAATGTTCCTTTCGGAAACAAGGATTTTTGGTCGACACCAATCCAAGCTAAGTTGACTCCAAAAGTCCCGAGGCCGTATGAGTTTTTTCGAGTTGACACCAAAACAAAATTGAGCTGACTCAAAAACTCCCGAAGCTAAATCAAATTTCTCGAGTCGACCCCAAATGAAGAATGGGTCAACACTATTTTTTCAGTAACTGATCTGACAAAATAGGTCGATACCAATAAAGATATGAGTCAACGTCAAAGTCCAACCTGAAAAATTAAAGAAATGTATGAGGTCGATACCAAATATTCCATAAGTCGACACCACTGTGTATGTGAGGAAAATGAAAAAATAAGGTTAACACCAACGAAAATCTGAGTCGACACAATTATTTGATGAACCAGGTCCTAGATATTTTTTGTCAACACCAAACGACTTTGTGTCGACACCAGCAATGAATTTCAAATCTCACGCTGGTTCTAACTGTGTAATTTCATAGCATTAATTGCCTCTACCAACTCACCAACAGTCATTTACTTTAGATAGCTATAGAATGAGTAAATTTTTAGAGTTTTAAACTTTTGGACACTGTTTTATTGCATGAAATCAAAGTCCTTAATCTTCAAGAAGCATTTATTGCTCATTTACTCATCCAGCAAATTCTCACTCTCTTACTCATTTAATTCCAATCTTTTGTAAGGAGTGTTAGTAAATGAATATTTGATTCTCTCACATTTATTGTATAAGAGGGTGAGTTACATTTGATACTTTAGGAGAGCGAGTGAACTTCTTAAAGAAGAAGAACTCAAAAGAGTTTAGAAAAAACAGGGGATTGTTTGTAGAAACTTATTGAGACTGTAAAGGCTTTTGAATGCGCATGTGAAGCATTCAATCATAGTGTAAATTCTCAATGGGAGTCTTAAGGAGCGAACGTAGACTTAGAAGAAGTCGAACCACTATAATTCTTGGTGTCTGGTTCATACTTTCTCTCCCTAATTCCTTTAATTTCCTTATTACTTTAATATCTGTCATAGTTGCTAGTGAAAATAAAAAGATTTGAAAATAATTTTTTAAATTATTATTATTATTTTAAAATTCAATTCATCACCTCTTGAGTTGCATGAACTAACAATATTTTTAATATATATGCAAATTACCGATTTCGTTACTTTTTGTTTAAATTAAGTGTATGCTTAATGAAAATATTTTAAATATCCACCTTAATAATTAAAAAGATTATTTTTTATTTAAATTAATTTTATAATTAAATTATGTTCAAAGTGCCTTTAGGCACAGGTAATTACTAGTAAATTTATAAAATACAAAACACACTCTCAATAATCATGGTAACTAGTAAGGATAGTTGTGGATTAGTTTCACTGCCACCTTAGCATCAGTTCTCATTCTAAACTTGTGTTTGGGCTACCTTTTTGTAGGAGTTTTTTAGCTTAAAAGCTAAAAAAAAGCCATTTTGTTTTGACTAGTAAAGATGGTTTAGCTTTTTCTATTTTAGCTTTCCCCCCCCCATCTCTCCAGCTTGTTTCAGCTTTTTTCCCCTCTCTAGCCTATTCGCATGCAAGACTAAATTGTTAAATTACCTATATACCATTTACCATCTCTCACACCTCATAGCTTCATCTTGATGAGCTCCAACGGTAACTTTGCACCAGTGACGAACAAAAAAGGCAACTAGCACCGACATTGACAGCTCCTCTCAGATCTAACATCAGCGGCGATCAAAGAGCACAGAAAACGGTACGTATGTGTTTGTCTCTCTATTTTATTCGACCCGCACTTTCTAATTTCAACAAATCGTGAAGTTGAGTCATGGATCTACTCAAACTTCTGCGACGTCTGAAGCTCCTCTCAGATATGACCTAATGTGGTGCTAATCATTTTTGGTACATGAATAACGTAGGGGTTTCATTGATGTTGTCAAAGTATAGCACGGTAATGGCCAAAATGTTCATCAACATGAAGAGCAAAATAAACCAAATAACCTATTTTGCAATAAACCCACCAGTATAATGATACTTTCTTTACATACCACAATTGCAACCAAGATGTTTAGGATGAAAGTGAGGAAAAAATCTCATTCCCATTAGGAACATAGGGAATCCAAATCCACTACCAAACATTAATGGACCCATTTAAGCATGACAGCTCCTACATAATTATTTTTCATGTTTGTCTTGACAAATTTGCTCACGAAAGATTGTTTTATAATAAGACAATAGGCTCTATGTTTGCCCAATAGATTTCCTATAGTTTAGTTGTCATTTTATAAACTTAAAACTTATGTTAGAATCAGCAAAAAAAATGCACTTGTGTGCAGAATGCAATAAATTCTTATACTTGAATGTGATAATTATAAAACATAAAAAAACCTAACAAACATCTATGAAATAAAGAGATAAATTCAAATAAAATTGTTAAGTAATTAATAGCATCTATGAAATAAAATTTTAGAAACATCTACAACTAATAGGAATACAAATAAGAAGGGAATTTCTTTGGAACTATAGTTGTCACACTTACAATTTTTCTAACCAAATAAGCAATCCGGAGTGGCTGCTGCATAAGCCTAGAATTTATTCATCTTAAAAGCTTGTTTTACGTAGAAAAGTTAACTTATATAAATTGGTACAACATAACTGTAATTATTATTACTTCAATGCATTTTAGTCCCCTATTTTTTATTATTTCAATGTGTTAATACAATTTTCATACATCTCCACGTGCAATGGATTTTCGAACCACACCATCACGTGGGTCTAAGGGTAAGGGGGTACCCTCAAGGAGGCCTACCCCATCATTTCAACACCCAGGTGTCCTAATTGCCAAAGCACACTGGACCTCGTCTAATACAAAGTTATTCCTAAAATTCTTTGTTGAAGAACTAAAGGAAGGTAATAGGCCATTTGTGCAATTAAACGTGCAGGGGTATGCTAACATTGTGCACAAATTCTATGAGCACACGGGGTTGCTGTATACTCGTAAGCAGATGAAAAATCGCTACGACACATTACGGTATGATTGGCAGGCATGGATGATGCTACGCAATTCCTCCTATAGGTGTACTGGACTTGGTTTCGACAACATTCAAGGTGTTTGCACAGCCCCCGACCATTGGTGGGAAGCAATTGCACAGGTAATTTACGGTTAAACATATATTTTCTTGCTGTTTGTTTGTTTTCTTGTTATGAGAATTTCTTAGGATGCTGCTCCTAGCCTTAATAGTTGCAATCGCATAGTCTAAAGATTTGCGACCTATGCTTTGTTATTTTTTTGTGTGGTATTTTGTGTTGTGGATCATATCTAAGTTTTGATTTGGATTGTGGGTTCATTTATACATTTTTATTTGGACTTTGATTGTGGTTTAAGAGCTTCATTTGTTCCTAATTTTACCATTTTATGGTTGTTTTTTGTTAGTTTGATTGTGTGCTCTTCAATTTGAATCTTTGATTAGTTTGTATTTTTTTTTTTTGTGTTCTTATGATTAATATATTGTATCTCTTTTTTCACATTTTCTAAGTTGTGTGATTAGTTGTTACTATGTAATAGTCTGTCTTGCACATAGCACATGTTCTAGAGTGAGATTTATTATTTATATGTTTTTAATTAGCTTTAAGTCTTGTGATTGATTAGCAAATAGTTTAGTTTGAAACATATATGAACCTTTCATTACATCAGCAATGGATAGGCTTTGTTCAAAAAAATCTAGTGAAACTTTGTTTGAACAAACTTGAATGGTTAACCATGTACAAATATATTGGTTGAATGGTTTTTAGTTGCCTTAGCATTTGAAATATCGTGATGCACTTCAGGTTATCAAGTACACTGCACTATGAGACAAGTAATTAAGAATCACACTGCACAACCTTCGTGCACAGGCTGTCAGGAATCTAACCTGGTGAAGGCAGCCTGCAGAGCTGCTGCAACACTCCACACAAACTCATTGTTGACTAGTCACTTCTGACTAATTTAAAATACTGCAACACTCCACAATCCACTGCTACAACACTCCACAGCAACACTTAAAAATGTGTACCATGAGTTTTAATCTTTCTCTCACATATGTGTTTGGTCAGTCATTAGTGGTCTACGCACATATTTTTTTCCTAATAAAACTTAAACAATTGGAGTTGATACTTTTGTGCAACAAGGGGGTATCCACGTACTTATGTGCCTCAAATGGTAGCACTTTGCTCAATTTTAACTCTTTTATCTACTTATTAGGTTTTTATTTTCATCGGTATGTTCCCTATTTATTGGGCATTTATGCATTTATTTCCAAGACTTTGTTCTCTAATGTTACCTATTTATTGGGCATTTATGCATTTATTTCCAAGACTTTGTTCTCTAATGTCACAAGGAGGTTCAGGTCGAAGAGGTTGCTCGAGTTCAAGTTCAAAATCGCTTAACCGTCAAAACTAAGAGATTGTTTGCTAAAATTTATAAATCAACTTTTCGATGATAACTCTGCAAAAAGTTAAAAAATTTCAAACATGTATACTTATAGCTTTTTGTTCATAATTGTTGATTTTAAATCTACAATACAATTCTACAATTTTGGTAAAAATTTATAATTTTTATTATACCAAACACCATTTGATTCAACAATTAGATGCATGCACACACAAAAAGAAAAGCTTAAAGAAAAAGAGTATACATTTACATTGAACCCCAGTATTTCATGCTAGAATCAACCAAAATTTCTTCATGCAAAATCATAAAATTTCTCCAATCAAAATGTCATTCAAGTTAGGTAGCGTCTGGTTCAAGAGAATGATTTTGTACAACAATCCAATGACATTTTCTTAGTACCTGCACTGAAATGCTCACTACATTAATAAAAGAATAACAATAAACTTTGAAATTGTATTGTCATTCCATTATTTTTTTAGTTGACCAAACATTGAAATAAGTATTCCCCAATGGAATAATCATTCCCTTCTATTCCATTATTCATTCCAATAAACCAAACATATACAGTGTTGACATAATTGAAATCAATTCAACTCTATAAGGACTGATCAAATAATAACAATAATCCCTAACTGGGAAGACACACTTCCCTCAGAACTTTGGCAGCTTCCTCTGGAAAAACAGGATTTATGTAACAGCCAGTTCCTATCTCAAAACCCCCTACCCCTGTTAATTGGGGTACTATTTGAAGAAACCAGTGAGTATAAGGTAATTCTGAGGGACGGCCCTGAAGGGGAGAAGTGTGAATCATAAAATTGAATGGTGGGTTGTTCAACTGCAATGATATTTTCCTAAGCATAAGTTTCAGTAACCCACCAAGATCAGCTGCCTGCAAAATTGCACATTGAGCAGAGTTTTTTAAGCCTGTGATCTAATGAATCAGGTAAGTAAATTATTGCGACCATTTTTTTGTTTAAGAAAATCAGATAAGACAAAAAAAGGCACCTAAATTATCTTTAATAATTTTTTATTTTTAGTGAGCTTTTTTTCATCAAAGATGAATAATAAATTAAAAAAAGCTTCTACAAAAAAGCCTAGATCAAAGGCACACTATCTGCAGAAACATTTCCAAAAAAAGGCATCTAAAGAAGTTGAACAAACCAAGAGTAGTCAAAGAAAACGCATTGCCATTTACTGCTACAGATAATTCTGGACAAATTTATCCTCATTTGACCCTAGAAGTGAATTGGTTATTTCCAATTACCAATCACATTTGCCAGGTTATACTGCATTTTTTATTGGGTCTGAATCTATTTTATTCCATATAAGTTCCAGTATTGATACGATTGCTATTTCTTACCATTCATGTTTTATGATACAATTTTGTTTAATAAAACCCATTTTTTGACGCAAATCATCATGAAAATTCAAATATGATATGATCTCCATCATTTAGTACACTCGTTAAAAGCATTTGCACATGATGCCCCAGCAACCCCATGTCCTCAAACTTCATATGATCTCCACAGATATTACAGAAGTGATACTAGGTAAAGGCATTCTGTTGTCAAACTTCATATGATCTCAATAGATAGTACAAAAGTGACACTACCTAAAGGCATTATGTTGTTTTTGATATCAAGAGATTGAAAGGTAGTGTGCAGCTTAATAAAGATTAATATCGGCGCTCCTTTTGTTTTTATCTCGTTTTCTGTTGGGAGACACCTTGTTCCCACACTTATTGTAATTTTCTCCCTTTTACCTAACAAATTTTGTTAGTCGTTAACTTTCTTTTAAAAAAAGAAGTGACAGTAGCAATGTTACGTGGACTTATATACAGGTGTCGAGTGCAGTTATGTATCCATATATCGAATTCATCTAATTTTTCTATCAAGGATATTGAGATACTGCAAAATAATCATATTCCTTAACATATTTCTTGTTTAGAGTAAATGGTGTTTGCAAAATTTGAAAAAGTATTTTGTGCATAATATAAGAATTTAAGCATAGTTCTATATTAAATTTGAGTTACCAAATATGCTTTTTAGATAAATGTTCAATCAAAAATGTTGAACATGTATTCTACACCCTTATCCAAGAGTCGAGTATTCGACACTTTATTAATTTAGAAAATGTCTATGTAATATAGGACGGTAGCCAAAGATGCCCTTCTAATCACAGTCATCCAATATTTTCTACCGACATAGCCAACTATTTCTCCAAAATTTGTGTTCCTGTTATTTCCACGGTTTTAGGGCTTCACTTGGACCACAAAATAGTGTTTTCAACAAGCCAAACACCCAACTAATCAACATGGGCAAGAAGGGTATGATTACATCTAAGAAACACCAACAGTTGTCAGTTCAGAGCATCACATCCATGAGGTAATTGTTTACAGCTCAGTTGATTTGCTCTCTCTTTCTCTCTCTCTCTCTCTTAGAAATTAATCTGTTTCAATTGAGCACAGTACTCTGTTTTTGGTCGTCCTCAAAATCTGTCTTATCTCCAGGACAAAAGTTAAAGGTGATTTTTGCTCAAAAAGAAATGTCATATTAAGCACTACCACGTGTTGTGGATAATATAATAAGGTAATATGAATTAAATTTTTTAATATTAATACATTTTTAGATGTGAGATTTATCATTTTTACAAATATTAATACACTCTACATAAATATTTATACACTTTTTCTCCATTAATCATTATTCACCACCCAATAAACAGTAATTAGCATTTTTCCTAAAAAAAACAAATAGGATTAATTACGCAAACACCCCTTCAATTATCATTCAATATCATTTTAAAATTGTACATTCAAATCACTCAACTATTTAGCATTCGTTTGGCTATCGGCTTTAAGTAGGCTTTTGGCTTAAAGCCCAAAAAACCAAAAAGTTTCGTTTTCTATCCCCCATCTTTTAGCCTATTTGCTTTTAGGTTTTTTTGGCTTTTTTCATTACAATTTCTAATTTTACTCTTTCGGTTTTTTTTGCTTTTGGCTTTTTTTACATACAAGGGAAAATTTAGAATTTTACATCCGGCTTATTTGACTTTTTTTGCGACTTAAAAGTTACTAGTTTCTCAATCAAATGAACTTTTTGACTTTTTAGTTTAAAGCTAATTTGTATCATTTTCAAACCCCCCTAAATGGAGAACATTTTGTATTATTATTTTTTAGTTAAAGGACCTAAATGTACAGTTTTGAAATTGAAAAGATAAAGTGATACTCGGTGATAGTTGATAGCGGGCGGTAGTTAATAAGTTAATATGAACAAAAAATTTATAATATCAATACACTTTCAAAAGTAGGGTCTACTATTTATATATATATCAATATATTTTACAATATATATATGTGTGTGTGTGTGTGTGTGTGTGCGCGCGCGTGTGTGTGTGTGTGTGGTGTGGGGGGGGGGGGGAGTATATCCCCAACCTTCATGAAAAATCCATCCCCATCTCATCCACTGTCAGTGGATGGGACAGCACAGGGCAACTCTCTCTCTTTCTCTCTCTCTCTCTCTCTTGATAAAGATCTCAATATATACCCCTCTCCCAGAGGAGGAGAGGGGGGCTGCACATTTTAACACTGATATGCTTTCTCTTTCCATTGGAGGATTGACTTGGGCGTCGGAGGCCCTCCTTGCGGCCACCGGCCGGGGGTTTGTTTTGCAGGAACTCGGTGAACGGAGCACGTGAAGGCCGGCGGTCATTTTCCTCGTTGGATCTCGCCGTTTCAACCCACAAAAATAAATTCAATATACGGGACCTCCCTGTATATTTGGCGCAGTCTGTGGGAATCGACAGAATTCAACGAGAAAGCAAGACCTGTGGCTAGATGGTGAATCACGCTCTTTGGGCTGTCGCTCAGTCTCCAACGAAGAACTCTCGCGTTGCTTCAGGAAAGTGATCCCTACCTCTTGTTTATACGGCTTTGTCTCCACACACAAACAAAGTTCTTGTTTTGTAGGAAAATAAAACCATGGTCGGGGCTTTATTTTCTTTCTCTATCTGAAACTTGGATGCAACAATCGAAGCTCTCGGGGTTTTGTCATGCGTAGCCATATAGCGTACCTCGGTGGGGCTCAGAAGCGAAGAGCAGCTTGTGCTTTTTCTTATCCTCGCTCTCTAGGCACTGTGTTATTCTCTTCCTATATCTATTTTTGTTTCTACAATAAACACTGAAACGTGGAAAACCTGGTCTATTTGGGGGCTACCTAATTTTCTCCCACTCTCTCTAAAAACCATGAGCAAAAGAAGCTATATACCTCGGCACCTACTTTGGGGGCAGGAGCTCGGCCAGATGTGCTCGGCAATCCAGGCAAGCACCTTGCCCACCGTTCGGGTCTCAGCACTATTGTTCAGCACGTTCGACAATACAGCTCGGCAGTATTTTTGTTTGGTTCTACGGACAACCCAGTTCGGTCCTCCACCTGCTGGGCTGTTCAGCACGTTAGGAAGATGTTGCTCACTGAAAAATCTTGGGCACCACGGTCTATTCGGCATAAGACGCACCTAGTGAAAGCTCGGCTCCTCGGCTCCTCGGCGCCTTGCGAAACAGCTCATCTCGGTATTTGGAGCTCAGTGCGTGGAGTTCGGCATTCCGTCACCCACACCGTTTTCTCAGTTTTCAAGCGAAGCTGCTTCAAGCATGGAGTACACCTTGGTTCTGTCCATCCATTTCTCTAGAAATCCGGCCCTCCTCTTCAGAAGTGGAGCATTCTAGGCAAGAAGGTGTGGGTTTGCAGGGGTCATGCTGAATTTGTTGACTTGGGGGGCGAAAACCGAAAAAACTAAACAGAACAAAAAAAGGGAGGCCGAGCAAAACCTTTTCTCCCTTTTGAAATGATGTATCCGTACCCCCTATATGAAGACTTATGTGTAGCCTTTCCCTCTCTCTCTCTCTCTCTCTCTCATAGGAGGGACAGGTGAGGGATTAGGGCTCTCTCTCTCTTTGTTTTTGTCTCTGATTAAAAACGTGAGGCTTGGTGTTGATGAGGAGATCGGCAGCTTGGCACACATGGAGTGGAGGGGGCTTTCTCTCTATATCGCATGTTTTAATTCGCGAAGTACAACGGTAGCTCGCCAATGCTTCGCAGCTCGGCGTCGTGATTCCGAGCTGCCATAGCTCGGTGTTAACTCTTCTGTTCAGCAGAGTCGACTCTCTCTCTGGATTGAAACAGCTCGGGCCTTATCTTCATCACAGCACTTCGGCCTCCTCAGCTCAGTTCATATCTCGGCCTGTACCTCGGCGACCCGTCTCAGCACATATCTTTGCATTTCGGCACCATGCTCAGTTCGGCCTTAACTTGCTTCGGTTCATAGCTCGATATCTTAAAAGATCAGGAGCTCGGCAAAGGAGCTCGGTACGTGTACTCCCACCTCAGGTTTGATTTTAGAATTGTCCGAAAAAGCCCTTCAACAATATTTTTGTTCGGCTTTCGCTCGGTAGTTCAGAACTGCGGTATGTTGCAGTTCGGTAGTATTTTGTTCGGTATCGGCTCGGTAACTCAATAATCCATAATGGTTTCTCACAAAGGTCCATCTACCCGGCAGTGCGGCATTTTTATGCCCATTCTTATATTTGTAGATCTGGCCGTTCTCCCAGCTAGGTTGAGCTCGGTGGACAAAACCTCCACGTGGCAGATCATTCCTTGGCACCTCGCAATCCGCTTGGCTCGGTATTTGGGGCTCAGTTTTTGAAGCTCGGCATTCCAGCTCTCTTGCATCTCGGCTCTTCATGCGTGATGGAATGATGGAAGATACAGTAGTAAATGAATAGAAGCAGTTTACAGCCTCTCGATCCACATTCTCTCTCACCATCCTTCCTTGTCAACTGGAGTTTCTTTGTGTCGACGGCAGAGACTGTGAAACAACGTCCACCACAGTCACGTTCGTTGTGATTTAGCTTTTCGCATATACTTCCCCGAGTTGAACTTCTTCAGCTTCTTTGGTTGAATTCCTCTCGGCGGCGTTTGCTCGGCATCTCAACCACACATTCTTCTCAGCACTTGATTGGTGGTTACTTAGCTTGGGCATCTCAGCATGTAGTTTACTATCTCGGCAAGCAACATTCTAGTTATCTACACCGGCACCTCTTCAGCGCCTATTTTTAAATATCTTAGCAGTCCAAGCCTTGGCATTTTTATTGATTGCTCGGGAATGAAATGGTTTAATGATAGGGTCATTGCCGCTCCGGGGCTCTCAAAGGTTTAATTCGATATCTCGGCCCAACTCGGCATAGTTTAGCATCTTAGTCCGCGGTTTGATTTGCATCTATGGTTGTGCTCGGCAAGTTCGGTTGTTCAGCAGGATCTTTAACCAACAAGCTCCTTCGCAAATATTATATATGCCACATGCTTTTTCAATAAGAAACCCTAGTCTACCTAGGTGCTGAGCCCAGTTCTCGGTCATCAGCAAAAAACCCTAGCTTGCCTAGGCAGGCCTAGCCTAGGTGCCGAACCCAGCTCTCGGTGCTCAACAGAAACCCTAGTCTACCTAGGTGCCGAGCGCAGTTCTCGGTCATCAGCAAAAAACCCTAGCTTGCCTAGGCAGGAGAATAGAATAATCTCATGGACTAAAAGAGCTCCAAGGGTTCGAATAGTCCATCAGCAAAAATCCTAGACTAGCCTAGGTGCCGAGCTCAGCTCTCGGTGCTCAACAGAAACCCTAGTCTACCTAGGTGCCGAGCGCAGTTCTCGGTCATCAGCAGAAAACCCTAGCTTGCCTAGGCAGGAGATTAGAATAACCTTAGGCACTAGAAGAGCTCACGGGGTTAGAATAGCCCATCAGCAAAAAATCCTGGCCTGACCTAGGTGCCGAGCTCAGTTTTCGGTCATCAGCAAAAAACCCTAACCTAAGTTAGGTACCGAGCCCAGCTCTCGGTTTTCAGCACGAGGCCCCGGCTCACCCAGGCATGCGCTAAAGTGCTGGTTCAGCCAGATATTCAGAGTGATACAGTAGATTTGAGGCACATGCAGTTTCCACATCCTCCTGAAGAAGCATGTAGAAGCTGGAGGCTATTGTGGGGGAGTATATCCCCAATGATAGGGTCATTGCCGCTTCGAGGTTCTCAAAGGTTTAATTCGATATCTCGGCCCAGCTCGGCATAATTTAGCATCTTAGTCCGCGGTTTGATTTGCATCTATGGTTGTGCTCGGCAAGTTCGGTTGTTCAGCTAGATCTTCAACGAACAAGCTCCTTCGCAAATATTATATATGCCCCAGGCTTTTTCAATAAGAAACCCTAGTCTACCTAGGTGTCGAGCCCAGTTCTTGGTCATCAGCAAAAAGTCCTAACTTGCCTAGGCAGGAGATTAGAATAATCTCAGGGACTAGAAGAGCTCCCAGGGTTCGAATAGCCCATCAGCAAAAATCCTAACCTAGCCTAGGTGCCGAGCCCAGCTCTCGGTGCTCAACGGAAACCCTAGTCTACCTAGGTGCCGAGCCCAGTTCTCGGTCATCAGCAAAAAACCCTAGCTTGCCTAGGTAGGAGATTAGAATAATCTCAGGGACTAGAAGAGCTCCCAGGGTTAGAATAGCCCATCAGCAAAAATTCATAACCTGACCTAGGTGCCGAGCTCAGTTCTCGGTCATCAGCAAAAAACCCTAACCTATGCTAGGTACCGAGCCCAGCTCTCGATTTTCAGCACGAAGCCCCGGCTCACCCAGGCATGCGCTAAAGTGCTGGTTCGGCCAGATATTCAGAGTGATACAGTGGATTTGAGGCACATGCAGCTTCCACATCTTCCTGAAGAAGCATGTAGAAGCTGGGGGCTATTGTGGGGGAGTATATCCCCAATGATAGGGTCATTGCCGCTCCGGGGCTCTCAAAGGTTTAATTCGATATCTCGGCCTAGCTCGGTATAGTTTAGCATCTTAGTCAGCGGTTTGATTTGCATCTATGGTTGTGCTCGGCAAGTTCAGTTGTTCAGCTGGATCTTCAACCAACAAGCTCCTTCGCAAATATTATCTATGCCCCAGGCTTTTTCAATAAGAAAGCCTACTTAGGTGCTGAGCCCAGTTCTCGGTCATCAGCAAAAAGCCCTAGCTTGTTTAGGCAGCACATTAGAATAATCTCAGGGACTAAAAGAGCTCACAGGGTTTGAATAGCCCATCAGCAAAAATCCTAACATAGCCTAGGTACCGAGCCCAGTTCTCGGTCATCAGCAAAAATCCCTAGCTTGCCTAGGCAGGAGATTAGAATAATCTCAGGAACTAGAAGAGCTCCTGGGGTTAGAATAGCCCATCAGCAAAAAATCCTAGCCTGACCTAGGTACCGAGCTCGGTTCTCGGTCATCAGCAAAAAACCCCAACCTAGGCTAGGTACCGAGCCCAGCTCTCAGTTTTCAGCACGAAGCCCCGACTCACCCAGGCATGCGCTAAAGTACTGGTTCGGCCAGATATTCAGAGTGATACAGTAGATTTGAGGCACATGCAGCTTCTACATCCTCCTGATGAAACATGTAGAAGCTGGGGGCTATTGTGGGGAAATATATCCCCAACCATCCCCATCCAAATCCATCCCCATCCCCATCCCCATCCCATCCACTGTAAGTAGATGGGATAGCACATGGCCACTTTTTTTTTTCTCTCTCTCTCTCGACATAGATCTCAATATATACCTCTCTCCTAGCGGAGGTGAGGGGGGCTGCACATTTTAACACTGATATGCTTTCTTTTTCCATTGGAGGACTGTTTTGGGCGTCAGAGGCCCTCCCTCCGGCCACTGGCTGGAGGTTTGTTTTGCAGGAACTCGGTGGACGGAGCACGTGAAGGCTGGCGGTCATCTTCCTCGTTGGAACTCGCCGTTTCAATCCACAAAAATAAATTCAATATACGG
>JAOTRH010076619.1:0-17506 GCA_034768845.1 Heliamphora exappendiculata
AACCTATTATATTAATGTATTTATAATTAATTTAGTCTTTTCATAATTTATCATAATTTTGATAGCAATTAAATAAAGAAGTGTAGGCTTTTAAGTTAAATTAAGCTAGTTTGACTAGAATTGACTTTTTGACTTATTTATTGTGTAAAAATTGTTAATAATTATTTGTTTATTTGTTTTGAGCTATATTATTATATTATTATATATTTTACTTGTATAAAAAGTATTGGGTGAAAATAATGCTTAACTTATACATTTTTTCTCATTTTTAAGCTTAAAAAGGCAAAAAGTAACTTTTTGGGCACAAATTCCTTTGTGGCTGGCCATGCAAGGGCATTTTGGTTATTTTTATTGTTATTTTATATTTTATTAATTAATTGTGTATAAATATCTAATTTTGTGTGTCCATGTGTCAAATTTTAGATTTTAAAGACTTTTTACCGTACTATGGGCAAAATGGTCATTTAACTTTAGTTACGAAAATTTTTGATTTTTAATTTAATATTTTATGTTATTTACTTAATTTAAGCTATTCTGAGACTTTTCTAAGTGTTAGAACTTTGCCTCTAAGTATTTGGTCTCTTTTAGGATTTCCAAGTCATAATTAGGGTTTTGTGTTACTTTGTGTTTTCGGACTAATTTGGGATTTTTCTTGTTTATGTAGCGATCTAGGTTCTCACTATCTATCCGTCGCTAATACTAGGATTTGGGCTTTGATCATTCTGCGGGTAGTTACAGTCCGGGCTATTATAACTAGGATTTGGGTCGGGTTATTACAATCTAGGTGGTTACTACTAGGGTCTGGATCGGGGTGTTACACCAATTTATAGATATTATCGAGATGATTCCGATGACATATTGTACGTCGAAAACAGTTGAGCCTAATAGCTTCGTTTAAAGCATTTCTACAATTATTGAGCCAAACATGCAAGGCCCTCCTCTGGTTTTCTTCAACGAGGAAGATAACCTAGTCGGTGCCACGTACGTGCCACATCATCGCCCAGTTACCACCACAATAGCACCCAGCCAGTGTCCACTAGCACCACATAGGCACCACGTCAGCACAGTAGGTGCCACGTCAGTTGCCAGCAACTATAACACCGCCACATCATTCATTGTCAGCCAACAATTGTTTTTTAGCATATCTTGGGCATTTTAAGCTTGATTTGGACGATTTCAGAGTTGATCCTAAGGTTTTTAGCCATTCTGGATTCAATCGCGGTGGCCGTTTCACTAAATTCTTCTTCAAAAACTTTATTTGAATTATAAAACCACTTAGTGAAAATGGAAGATTCAGCACCGGGCTATGATCAAATTAACGGTTTCTAACTATGCGATCTGGAAGCCACTGATGGAGGATAGCCATTATTATGAGAATTCATATAACCCCATCAAGAATGAAAGAACTAAGCCTTCCAAAAAGACAGAGGCAAATTAGATAACGATGAACCGAAAAACTATCAGTCTGAGAAGACAATGGATCGACCATGGTGCTTTTCATCATATTGCTCAAGAGATGAGCGCCTACAGCCTCTAGACAAAGTTAGAGGCTATGTTTCAATCCAAGACCGCTCAAAATAAAGCCTTGTTGATGAGAAGGCTTGTAAATTTGAAGCTTAAAAGAAGAAGTTCCACTGCCGAGCATACTAGTGAGTTCCAAAGCCTAATAAATCAGCTAGTGACCGTCGAGATGAAGCTAGACGATGAGAAGTAGGCTCTACTACTTCTCAGTTCCTTACCAGATAGCTTGGAGATGTTGGTAGGTTCTCTCAACAACTCTGCACCAGAGAAAAAGTTAACCATGAACATAGTCAATGATGCCTTGTTCAATGAGGAGTTGAGACATAAGGATATGAGCGCAGATTAGACACATTCCATTGTCACGGAGAATAAAGGAAGGAGCCAAGGGAGAAGTTGAGGTAGAAGCAGAGGCTTTAGAAGGTCTTAGGAGCGTAACAAGTTTAGAGATCAGTCAAGATCTAGAATCAAATATTATGGATGTGGCCAGGAGGGTCATATCAAGAGATTTTGTTAATCAAAGAAGATTGATTCACACTAAGACAATAACCAATTAAAGGTAGATGATGAGAGAACATCAACAACTGTATCTGACATGGTGGTACTATCCGTTGATGAATAAGAGTGTCTTCACATTTGAGGCTACGACACAGTATGGGTAATTGATACAGCAACGTCTTATCATGTTACTCCTCAAAGAGAGTTTTTCAGTACATATACTACTGGAGACTTTGGCACTGTTAGAATGGGTAATACTAGCCATTCTAATATACTGGGAGTTGGAGATATTTGTATCCAAACTAGTGTTTGGTGTATGTTGATGCTCAAAGATGTGAGGCATGTTCCTAATTTACGCCTCAATGATTTTATCCCTAGGAATGCTCTGGATCGTTAGGGATATGTAAGCTACTTCGACAATAGTTGTTAGAAATTAACCAAGGGATCTTTGGTGATAACCTGGGGATAGGAAAACTCCACACTTTACAAGACTCAAGTGAAGATTTGTACAGACGATCTGAACACGGTTGAAGATAAAACTTCACCGAATCTGTGGCACAAGAGACTAGGCCACATGCGTCAAAAAGGCTTAGAACTTTTGGCAAAGAAGTCGTTAAATCCTTTTTCAAAAGGTATCCTGTTGAATGCTTGTGATTACTGTTTATTTGAAAAATAACATGGAGTTTATTTTAGTTCCTCTAGCATGAGAAGATTAGAGGTGTTGAGTTTGATCCACTCAGATGTTTGTAGTCCCATTGAAGTAGATACTCTGAGCGGTAGCAAATACTTCCTGACGTTCATTGTTGTGGGTTTATTTTCTGAAGACAAAGGATGAGGTATTCTAGTGTTTTTAGAAGTTCCATGCTATGGTGGAAAGAGAAACTGAAAAGCATTTTAAGTGTCTCCACACAAACAATGGTGGCAAGTACACTTTCAATGAGTTCAAAGCATATTGTGCCGATCTTGGTATTCGACACGAGATGACCATTTTTGGCACCCCCAACACAATGGTGCAGTAGAGAGGAGGAATCACACCATTGTGGAGAGAGTCAAATGTATGCTCAAGATGGCTCAGCTGCCTAAGTCATTTTGGGGTGAAACCGTCCAAATAGCCTGCTATCTTATCAACAAATCGTCATCAGCTCCATTAAATTTTGACATACCTAAAAAGGTATGGTCAGGAAGAGATATTTCATACTCTCACCTGAGAGTGTTTGGGTGCAAGGCCTTTGCATATGTATCCATTGAACAAAGATCAATGCTTGATGATAAATTAACACCGTGTATTTTTGTGGGTTATGGAGATGAAGAATTTGGATGCAGACTGTGAGATCCAATGAAGAAGAAGTTGACTCATAGTAGGGTCGTGGTGTTTTATGAGAACCAGAATATCACAAATTTTGAGGAGTCTACTACGTCTCGGGTTTTTAGTACCCTAGATATAGCTCCAAATCCAACACATGCTACACATGTGGTAGAAATGCTAGATGAAGTTCTAGAAGAAGATATTGAGGGTGTTGAGCAAAGGGAGTAATCCTCTTCTCCAGAAGTTGTAGAATCTCAATTGAGGAGGTCAGGTAAAGAATCCAAGCCATCTAGCATATGTCCTACTTCTGAGTATATTCTTCTCACTGATGAGTGAGCCAAAGAGTTTATGAGAAGCCCAGACTCATGCCAAGAAAAGTTATTGGATGTAGGCTAATGCAAGAAGAGATGGGTTCTTTGCAAAAGAACCACACCTATGAGCTGGTAAAGCTTCCAAATGATAGAAAACCATTGCAAAATAAGTGGGTATTCAAGATAAAGAAAGATGGAAATGGAAAGCCAATGAAGCACAAAGCTCGTCTAATTATTTTGGGATTAGTTGCCAGAATAGACTTAGAGCTAGAACAATTAGACGTGAAAACTGTATTTCTCCATTGGGATTTGGAGGAAAAAATCTACATAAAACAACTTGAAGGTTTTCAAGTTCAAGGGAAAGAACACTTAGTCTGCAAACTGAAGAAATATGTCACGCCCCAAACTCCGAGCCACGTGAAATGCCCACAAGCAACCAAACATAACACCCAACTCGAGAATACACTCTAAATATAAAACATGCATGCATTTTACATAATCGCTAAACGATTTACATTACACGGTTCTAACACTGGAAAACATATTACAACATACGTGTTTAAAACAAGCAAAAAGGAAGACTACAGTGATAGTTTGTGTGTAATCACAAGAGGGGGTGAATTGGATATTAAAAATCTTAATTTAAATATTCAAATACAAGTATATGACTTTTAATACATAAGTATATATTCAAGTAAAGCTACTTGTTTGAAGATTAAATCACAAGTAAATTTGATTGATCTTATAAACAAATACTTTTTGTTAAAAGATTTAAGTACAAGTATAGATTTTAATTTACAATATTAAAAACTTCTTGTTAACCAAAATCAATACTTTTCTTGTTAAAATCCAAATATAGCTTTCAATTTTAATTTGCAAGTAAACTTTCAAATATAGCCTTTTTATAAACAATTAAAGTGCAAGAATATTTCAATAGACAATATTTCTTGCAATGTGAAATCGCACGATTCAAAGCTTTCTAATTTTAAAAAGATTAATGATATAATTAATGATTTATATATTGAATGATTCAAGTGCAAATGTATGTGATGTAAAGACAAGAAACAATATAATAACGTAAATGAAAGATAAGCAAATTAGAAGAAAGACACCACGATTTTTACAAGGTTCGGTGCAACGGCCTACGTCCTTATCTCAAGCCAACCGCTATGAGAATTTCTCACTATCACTCCTTCAATAGGCGAAGTAGCCTCTCTCCTTAGTCTAGGCGGAGTAGCCTCTATTGAGAATGTACCCTTCTCAAGCAATCCTATCCTTGTAGGCGGATTAACCTCTTTTAATAAACGACTTTCTCAAATATAACAGAATGATAAGAAGAAGTACAAAGGAATGCTCCTACAATGAGCAGATGAGTACAAGAAATGAAAGCACTAACTCACTTCTCAAGGAATATAACAATGAAGTTCAAAGAGAAATTGTGATGCCCTGTCCTCCAAGCACGTCGGGACATACATAAATATAAATAAAGGGATATTCTAGCCATTCATTCATATTTGCATACATTAATTATTACATCATAAAGGAGTTCTGAACCATTCACAATTACATAACTATTACAGTTTCGCCAAGAAATTTCAAAATTACACTAAGCACGAGAGAACTTAATACAAGAACGAAACTAGAGGTTTCTACTCCTCAGAATGCATTAGCGGGATCCACGTGCTCTTATAACTCACCCTATTCTTCAAACTCTTCTTCTTCCTCCAGGATGACTTCTTCTAAGAACTCCTCCTCACCAGTGGCACAAATGCCATGAGTCAAGCCCCAGAAGCAAAATACTCTAACCTTCTAACTAATCTCACGGCACAAAATTCACCGCAACACATTTCATATAACACCCAAGCCAGTTTATAGTCAAGGAGACAGACAAATTTATGACATGATAGCATATAAGTGAATAAACATGTGCATATGAGGTGCCATATATGAATTGCAGATGCCCAACCCAACATGCACCCAGATTATAACATGGATTCCACGCTGGGAATCACCAGAGTAGACTTTCACGGGTATTTGATCACCAAAGCCATCATCGCGCCTCGTTGCAAATAGAAACCGCATCGCCAGGCGTTATACCACAGCTGTTTTACTCAATGGCAACGGCGTGGGGTCTGTGCCATACTCTAGGCTAACAATATTCATTAAACCAAATCTATAACACCGGGGACGCACCGAGGTTTACAAGGAGAATTCATCCCAAGCAGTTTGTCCCACCTTAAGACTCGTGATGCCTTCGCCGGTGTCAACCCAAAAGTCCAAGCTATTGAAATCAGAATGCTAGCGACGAACCCATGGTGCCCAACAATATCCATGATAAACCATTTCAAACACCAGGGACTCACCCAGGGTGTATAAACCAAATCTGTAACACCGAGGACCCACCCAGGGTGTACAAGGGGAATACATTCCAATTGTTTTTTGAAAAATGGCAACCAGGGACACCCCAGACTTAGAATCAAGAAAGGCAATCTCAATACAGCCCATCCCAACAATAGTTTGCACAGATGGACTCCAATATGCCAAGATGCAAGTGACAATGTCAATGATATATGGTATGGATATCTCAAATACAACCATCTATAGCATGGCATCAACTAGCCTGGCAAAATTCATGGTATAATGCGCAAAATATAAGATACAAGTATGCGAAGTACATGCTACAATTCTCAAGATATTATTCAACATGATAATATGAGTTCTAAATCATCATACATTCACTTCAAAACATTAATCAACTAATTCAAGCCAATAATCATATAGAACTCAAGTCTCACAACAAGGTACTCGCATATACATTTAGCAACTTTTAAGGTAAAAAATCAAGTATTAAATTAAAAGGGCCAACAAGATTTTGGGGTATTTAGGTTTGGAATCAAGTTATGATTTTTAAACACCGGTTAGATAAAAATATTTCCTACAACTCTTATTTTTAACACCAAGGCCAAATTCTAAGGCAAATAGGTGAACAATTCATATTAAGCAAAAATGGTTCAGCACTTTTCTCAAGATTTTACCAAAATTATGTTTCTGTTGGTCTCGGTTTTGGGGTATCATTTCAAGTCCAAATGAGCCCATTTCTCTAATGTGTTCTAGTTTGACATATTCCCTACAAGTTTCATGTTTAGAGCTAAGGGTAGTTGTTTGAAACAAGTTAGATGTTTTGGTCATTTTAAAAAGTAGGTTCCGTCAGCCGCCAAAACTCTGCAAAACTCAGCAGAGCCGGTTTTGGACAGAGAGTTTGAAACGATTTTGGGGTATCATCCCAAGGCTTTAAGGTCTGATATTTGGGAATAAAGCACTTAAATATGTTAGCTACAATGTTCACGTAGACAAGGTTTGGAATAGGTTACTGAAAATAGGAGTTTTGAGCTATATAAAAATATGTAACAGAATGTTCCTTGGGGGCTGAAACTCAATAGAGATTTTCAAAGGGGTTTTAAACTATCAAAACTCAATATTTTGTTATTAGTTTTGGTAGGTAGATAGGCATATATCTTATCTACAACTTTTATATTTTGACCAAAGTTCGGATCTCATTTTAAAATAGGGTTTCATGTCGGTAGTGTTGACAGGTCGGAAAATGACACACTTTGGTCAAATTGCAATATGTTGGGTTCTACTTATGAAAATGAGTTGGAATCAATTTTGGATGAAAGATAACAAAAAAATATAAATCTGGACAGAAAGAAAATTCTTAGATCAATTTTCTACATTGAATTATTGCATTTCAAATCTCTGGGCAGAAACATCAAAATTCTCAAAAATTAAGCCTCTTAGGGTTCAAGTCTTCTACTTATGCCATGTCAAGTTTTTGTTCCATTTCTTTGCATGATTGTGTTTTAGACTTTAATATCAAGGCTCCAACACACTTAGAGCTCATCAAACTCAAAGATAACAACACACAACAACATCTCATATCATTCATAAACAAAATAGTCCCTAATTTCCAACTACGACCCTTTTTCGGTTTGATTTCGGTTCTTGATTCTTGGAGTGTTTAAACGGATGTGTTGATGGATATTTTGATAGATCTTAGACACAAGGTTTATAGGTTTAACTTACTTGCTTGAGGGCTCAAGGGATGGTGTTATGGAAGGACTTAGCTTTAAAACAAAACACCTATTGATTCTTAGCTCCCTTCTTCCTTTTTTTTCCTTCTTTTTCTCCCTCAAACTTATAGAACACTCAACCAAGTCTTTCTCTCTCTGTATGCACGAAAATATGAAGGGTAGGGAGTGGTGTTTGGCTTGGTTTATATAGGCAAAGACTAGGAAACATGGAGGGAACACAAATTTAATTAAGGGTACTTTCTTCTCCTTTTTCTCTTCCACTTCACATGGGTTGAGTTGATATGAGTTGACATAGTGATGGTTTTGAGGGAACAAAATCAGATTTGGGGAAGCTAAATACATCTAGAGGGCTGTTTGGGGGACAAAAATCTGACCCCACATCAATCAAGGGGTTTTTCATTGGTTTGCGTGCCCTTTTGTGCAAAAAATGCATTAAAAGTTAATTTGATGTATCTTTTTGGTATTTTTTCCTACTGAGACTTATTATTTTTGTATGTTTAGAAGAAATATAGTATTTTAATCTGTTATCATAGTTTTCATAGCAATTGATTAAATAGTTGTAGTCTTTTAAGTCAAATTAAGTTATTTTGGCAATATATGACTTTTTGATTTATGGTGTTGTGTATGAACTTCAATAATGATTTGTTTGCTTTTTTTTTATTTTTTATCTATAACACTATATTATTATGTATATTACTTGTTCAACAAGTATGGGATCATCATAAAGCTTAATTTAATACTTTTCTCATCATTTTAAGCTAAAAAGAAAGTAAAAAGTCACTTTTTGGCACACTTCCCATGGTGGTCGCCCACTAAGGGGAATTTTTGTCATTCTTGATGTTATTTTGTCATTTGCTACTTAATTGTACTTAAATCCTTGATTTAGGGTATCAATGTGTCAAATTTGAGTTTTTAAAACTTTTTACTGTACTATGAGCAAAATGGTCATTTTACCCTATTTATGAGGATTTTTTATTTTTAATTCATTATTTCATGATATTTACTTCATTTAGAATGTTAGGAGACTCTCCCGGTGCTAAGGTTTTGTTGCCTGGGTTTTGGACATTTTTAGGGTTTTCGGGCCGAACTTAGGGTTTTCGATTCGAGCTAAGGTTATGAACTTCTTATGTGTTCTATGGTGTCGTGGATTATTCGTCACTAACACTAGGGTCTGAGCAAGGTCTTTACACGGGTCATTATTAACCAGGTTATCACAACTAGGCTCTGTACCGGGTCGTTACAAACTAACCCCCTTAAGCAAATTTCATCCCCGAAATGGTTTACTGTCATTGTGCCTTCTCGTTCTCCAAAATTGTGTCCTTGTTTACTTGAGTCATTCTTTATTGCGGGTGTGGATAAGGTTGAGCCTATATGTTCAGCACTTAGCATAAAGGTTGTTTTGTCCTATTAACATCTTAAACTGATTACTATCAAATCTTCAAGGACCATGTCACTTAATCGGCTATCCCCTAAAAGTTCGTATCTCTGTTATGCTAGTTAGCCTCTTCCCAATAGTTGTTACTTCTACTTTTGTTGGGCCCACTTGAATGTCTTTTCCAGATATAACATGATCTAAAAACATCACCCGATCCAATTAAAACTCACACTTACCAAGTTTCACATACAACTTGTGCTTTCTTAGGATCTACAACAAATCTTCAAATGTTCTCTGTGTTTTTCTTCACTCCGAGAATATAATCGAATATCATTTATCAACACAATTACAAATTGGTCTAGAAAGCTTCTGAACACTCGATCCATCAGGTCCATAAACACAGTACGTACATTCGTTAACCCAAAAGGCATCATCACAAATTTATAATGCTCGTAACGAGTCCTAAGGGTAGTCTTGGGTATATCTGACTCCCGCACTTTTAATTTGTGGTATCATGACCCCAGTCTATCTTTGAGAGCACATTGGCTCCAAAACACAACTTTCATCGAGTACAACTTCCACAAGCGATCATATGTCTCTAAACTAGCCCATCATTGAAACTGACTTTGAACACTCTCTACTTCTGTCTAGAAAAACTGTCACTTTACCAAAAACTAGCTCATTGCCACATTCAAACGTACATCAAAGACTACTTCCCAATCGACTAACGACTACCTACTTGAAATCACATCACCACTTTGTGTTGAACCACTCTAGCCTTACGACCATCAAGATTAATATCGCCACTTGAACTTAATGAGTCCCTACGATTAAACATACCACACATACTAAATGCTTCCCAGGTATATGCTTACCTATATGAATCCAATCACTACCTCGTCACATATTTCCTTCACATTCATATCATCCACCCTACAATCTTTTAACCGAACCGTATTAACTCCTATTTATAAAGTCTTTTATCATCGTCACTCAATCCCTTCACATATTGTTTACCACACAATTGAACCAAGAATGATTTTCACACTTTAATTACTTTATCTTACCCACATTCTACCAAGACACTAGATTCACTAAAGGCCATTTTCTAAAATCACACCCATGAATTCGTATAATCTTACTTACGCTTCCACTCTTCTCATCCAAACACTTATTCCTCCTACGTACTCACATTAAGTTGCTAAGCAACTCCACCAGAAACAACAAAATCATATCATCTTTCAACCTCTCATACATAGAGTTCTCATGCTCCCATAAAAAAATTTCTTCTCAATACCAGCAACATCTACTCAGCAAACTAAACAAACTTGCTCTAACGGGTCACATCACAAAAGGTTTTCGAAAGTAACTTTCTTGCGACTCACAACGATACCACAACAGAAATCGAGTACCAACCCCGTAAGAGTTAAATAGTCTAGATGCCAAATGAATACAAACTAATACTTTAAGAACCTTCCACGTGAACAGCTCGGTATGTCTAAAAATGCACACTTCACCCCTCAATCAATCTTTAGCTTCAATGGGACCCACTATTTCCACAAACTCCTTGGCACCCAATCCTTGAATTGCTTAACTAAAGAATTACTGGTCTTTGAGGTGATCTTGATAATCCTGATGACGAAGTCTGTAATCATATGCTTTCACCTTCTCGCTAGTCTTTCCAAAGGTTGCTCCGTTCCTTTTGGCCTTTACCATATGTTCTTAACGTGCTAGAACGTTGGGTTTAAAGGTCTCTTCCAATAACTGGATTGTTTTCTTAGGCGGCTGGTCATTCTAGGGTAAAACGAACATGATAAAAGATATGGTTGTGGTAATTACCTAGTCATGTGATCCATTGTGACTTGGTGGTTAATTCTTCATCAAGCTTCAAACATTCTTTATTGTGATCAAGATTATTTATTCTTTGATAGTGATGGCAAAAATCAAGACTCAAACACTATGGTGGGAAGGCCGGTGTGAATACCGACGTATATAGACGTACCTCCTTGCTAGCGTATTAAAGTTATTGTGTGTTTTGAGGCTATTTCTCATATTTAACTTTCTGACTACCGGTATGAATCTTTTGCTTCTCAATTTATCGGATGGGTGAGCCCGCTATGAACTAGTTTGGGGAAGTTTGAATTGTGCCATATGGTGGTGTCCCGAATCCTTTAGTGTGAAGTTGTCGTTTCTAATTTTAGATTTCTGATGGTATAGTTCTATTTGTTGGGACCTTTGAAAAGATATAGTTAGTTGTTACTGACGATTATTGTTACTCATCATTCTATGGGGCAAGGTTTTAAAGGTCGACAATCAAAAGCATGCGTGGGGTTAGAATGTCTTAGGGTGAAACCCAGATGGTTCAAAGATAGGTTGGATTAGGACAAGCAGTCATGGCTAAGGCAATCACTGTTGACCCAGATTGAGAGGACGATTGAGACTCAAACACATTTGGACATAAGAGTTAAACATCCAATAAAGATTATAAAGGGGATGTTCTCGAGACCAATTTGTGCAACATCAGATCTTGACAAAAGATACGTTTAAATGATGGGTTGCCAAACTAGATATTTATCCTAAAGTTAGGTCGGCCTAACGTACTTCAATCCAAGCATCCAAGTTGACTTCCCAAGTTGGGATTTCGAGAGTAAACAAAGAATTCATGAAACTAATGCACAAAAGTACGGTATCAAGATCGAGAGAATTATGCGAGAGTAAAAGACTTTACCAATGTCAAATATTCAAAATTAGTGTTGTTAGGAAGGAGGACACACAAAGGGCTTCAATTGGGTATGAGAGTTGTCATAAAGGCTTGAGAAAGAAACTCATAGGGATAGAGTTGTGGGGTTCTAATGGTGGCTTTCGTAAAACTTAGGCTCACCCAGGTGTTTCATCATTTAAGAGTTCGTTAGCTTGCTGGCGGCTCAGTTGTCTATCAGCGATCCTAGGAGATTGTGGAGATTTGGGGCTTGTATCAACTCTTGATTGTTTTCATGATTTTGGAACTTCTGAAACTTAATTTGGGCTTATAAGATAGCTTATTAAGAATTTAACAACAAACATTTGCATTACATTCTAATCACATAACCGGTGTACAAGCTTTTAAAAGTTCACAGAACATATGTACAACATCCGACGAAGGAAAAGATACAATGCCCAATGCACTAAAGCCTAGACAAACAGATGCGGATAGAAGTAGCGGATAACTGAGTCACGCTCCCACGTTGCCTCATAGATACCGTAGCAGCGCCACTGCACTTTCACGTGCCAAAAGCCCTTCAATACCTTGCGAGCTCTGTTGATTATGGCTATTGGTACCACTAGGTACGTTTTTGGATTGTTATAGTCCATTGCCTGGTCGCACGGGTTGATGATTCCTCTCTTATCTCTTGGTTTCTGTGTTTACATCAACTTTACATCCATCCTGTCCCCTAATAGCTCTTTGAATCTCGATGGTACCTTTAGACGATAGATGGTCTCGTTACATCTCTCCAACACTCTTAGTGGACCCATGTATCTCGGGAAAGACTCTGACTTTTTTCACTTCCACTTCCTTTTTGGGAAAACTCTTGCATACACCCGTTCTCCAATACGATAGTCTTTATGATACTCTTGGCGGCTCCAGTAGATCACTACGTTCGTTGTTTCATCATTGTCTGTCTCTGGTGGCGGTGCCTCTAATGGATTATAAAAGAAAGCTATGGCTTGCTCCTCATTCTCATTGTCATCATCCTCAGGTTCCTCCTCGTCCTCCACCTCAACATCAGCCTCGTTTCCTACCTCATCTGGTTCTTTGTTTGCCCCTACTTCCCCTGCCTCTTCTCCATCATGAACTGGCCACTCATTCAGGAACATCACTTTCAACAAAAATACGTCTATCGAGTCTTGTTCTACAACGGGTTCTTCCTCGAGGTCTGAGTCTTCTAGTTCAGGTGATTCCCATGGCTCTCCAGCCGGCTCTGCGTCGGATGCCATCCTAAGATGAGAGACAATTAGGAAGAGAAGCTTAAAGCATGGACATTATGTTTTTAGAATTATAAGTGATAAGTTAATAATATAGACACTCTACAGAGCTTTTACGCTACAAAACTCGTAGTCTCCCATAACCCAAGGCCTGAAGGTTCACTAAACCTGGGCTCTGATACCAACTGTGACGCCCCATCCTCTAGGCACGTCGGGATATACATAAATATAAATAAAGAGATATTGTAGCCATTCATTCATATTTACATATATTAATTATTACATCATAAAGGAGTTCTGAACCATTCACAATTACATAACTATTACAGTTTCACCAAGAAATTTTAGAACTTACATTAAGAACGAGAGAATTGAATATAAGAACGAAACCAGAGGTCTCTAATATTACGTGTGTAATCCCAAGAGGGGAGTGGGGGGATGAATTGGCTTATTTAAAATTTCTTAAACACAAGTGTATAATCTTTAGTTAAAAATATTACTTATTTAAATGACAAGTCAATTTGTATTAAACTTATAAGTAAAAACGTTGTGATGAAATAATTGAGTACAAGTGTAAACAATATTTGAAACTTCTTGTCAATTAAAAGATAAGTATAATTGAAATGATTAATAAGTCTAAAAGTAGAACACAAATGAATATGCTAACTTTCAAAGTGTTTTGGTTTGAAGATAATGATGCAAATTTGGTTCAATTCTTTTTAACTATATTTTTTGTTAGCAAGATTCAATCCTAGACTTTATTTTATCAATAAGAGAATAACTTTCGAGTTTAACACTTTTCAAATGTTAAGATACAAAAGTATTTTAATTTGATGATATTTCTTACAAAGTAAAACCTTTTAACTTTAAGATTTAAAATATGTGAAAAAGTAAAAGATTCAAGTTCAAGTATATGTTAGATATCAACGCAGCTTCCAACTCTAACTTGCAAGAATGCTTTAATTGATCAAAGACCTTCTTGTAAACTAGATTCAATTACCAATACAAATCTTTGTAACTCAAAAGTTTAAATACACAAAAATCTTTTGTTACAAGATATGAGTATAAAATTTTTATAACTTCTAGGTTTAAAACTTTTCTTGGTTTAAGCAAAGATAAGAACAAATAATGAATAAGAAATTAAATACAAGAGTGTGTGTGTGATATAACAATAATCAACAAGATAATGAAGAACGTAAAGCAAGAAAAATAACAACACGATTTTTACATGGTTTGGCACAATGGTCTACGTCCTTGCCTCGAACCAACAGCTATGAGGATTTCACTACCTCTCATTCAAATAGGCGGAGGAGCCTCTCTCCTTAGTCTAGGCAGAGTGGCCTCTACTTGAGAATGTGCTCTTCTCAAGTTAACCCAATCCTTGTAGGCGGATTAAGGTCTTTTGAGAATCACCTTTCTCAAATACAAATCAACAAGAAGAATGATATACGAGTGTATAAAGAATGCTCCTTGAATGAGCAGATAAGTACAACAATGAAACTCTAACTCACTTCTCAAGAAATGAAACAATGAAGCTCAATGAGAATCTAATATGAAATTTCTCTCAAAAGAATGTATGAAAAAGCTATAGAATTGAAGTGCTAAAGAGTAGTATGTGAGAGACTGAATGAGAGGTATTGAGTGAAGAAAACAATGGGTCAAGGCCTCTATTTATAGGCTGCCAATTCGAACTAGCCATTGGGCTAAATCAGGAAGTGTCAAACTAGCCCTCTTCAGAAAATTCAAATTTTGAACTGTTTGGTCGACTGAAGAGACTTATTCGGTCGACTGAACTAAGCTTCGGTCGACTGAACTTGTGTAGATCTAAAAACTTATTTTTGGTAGCCTGTTCAGTCGACTGGTCCTTAATTCTCAGTCGACTGGATCATTAAAAATCTAGATTTTTCATTTTCCAAAAAGGTTTGATAATGATTTCTTTTGGAAAAGGTTTTTTATTTATTTATCATTTTTAGGATTCCTATGAGCTTCAAAGTAATAATCAAGATATAATGAACATATACAATGATCCTAACAAAATTAAATTTACAAAAAATTCTTCAATCTTCAATGTCTCAATCCTTTATGCATTTGTTCTACAAAACTTGTCGCCAAATGATCTTGATTTTGAATTATGCGACATAGCTTCCATTGTATATCTTGAATTGTGCTAAGTGTATATTTCCTGTATTCAAACTCAATTTGCACAATTAGATATATATATAGGTTTGTTATCATCAAAATCGGTTATTGAAGCCTTGTTAGGCCAATAATCTCCCCCTTTTTGATGATAACAAACACAAGAAAAAATAATGTAGGAAAGCTTAAGTAAAGCTCCCCCTAACAATAAGCATGAGTAATTATCTTTGAGGGTTTGAAAAACTTTCCCTTACTATGTGCGTAAGATGTGAAGAATTGAAGTTCATTTCATTTAAATGTTAAGCTTTATGATCAATGTAGCTGTTCAAATCAAGAACAATTCAAATAATCATGAGAAGAGTAATGTATCTAATAAGCATATCTATCCAAGCATAATGAGCATAACCATCTAGGCATAATAAACATAACCATCCAAGCAGAATAAAAATCAAGTACAACCATATCCAACATGAGAAGAAAAAAAATTAAAAATATAGTATAAGTATATGATCCAAATAGAACACTCTCTAATGCTAATGCTTTCCAAAAGCTTTTCTTTTTGCTCACATAGTTCTCCCCCGTTTGGCATGATCAAAAAGTGGGGCTAGCACCATCTTCATCGCTATCACCATCAGCATCATTACCCTCATCCACGGGTGAAGGTGTAGAAGAGGGAGAGACGCCCATTGCCTCTTCAAGGTGACTAAGGCGAGAGCTAATTTTGTCAAGCTTCTTCTCAATGTGTTTAGAGAAAGAGCGAACCAATTTCTTTAAGAATGAACGGGTGACAGGAGCATCATCGATGGTGGTGGTAGGAACATGTGGAGGTACTGGAGGAGAAGTAGGTGGAGAATCATAGGCAATAGCCTCGGCTTCCTCTTCATTGTCTTAAACTACTTGAGGTGCTTGCCTTTGATGTTGGGGTACCCACTGTCCATTCTCAAGTTTATAACCCATTGTTTTACAGTGGTGGCGGTGAGAAAATCAGAATTTTTTAGTGGTTGAAAATTAGAAAGAGATGGGGCGAAGCCAAAAGATTCGAATAGAGGTGTGAGAAAACCTCTATATGGTAGAATATGGCGTTTGGAGCTCTCTTTGGCAAGCATTCATTGATAGATGAGAGATGGAAGGTCAAGGCGTATTTCCTTATAAATGCACCATAATACAAAGCAGTCAAGATAAGAAATGTAGGTGCGAGATCCACTATGAGGCAATACATTATATGTAATGATGAGATGCAAAATTTTGGCCTCGAGTGTGGGTTGGGAGTAGGAAGGGGGAATGGCGAAATTGAGTGGGGGTTCAGTCATGACCAAGGGTAAAAATGTTTCAGGAGTAAATTCATGAGCCATGATCCATGACTGCGATGAGATTTGTGGACATCTAAAATCTTCTCGTCCCATTCCAAAAGGATTGGTTATATCCTTATCGGAAAATTTATACGTTTTTCCATAGAGATAAGTGGTTAAGTGAATGTAACGATCTCTTGGGTTTGGGGAAAGGTCTTGAGTAAGATTTGTATAAAATAGTTTTGTAATTTGATGGTACATACCCTTCTGTTGATGAAAAATGTAGGGCCCCCAACCAATGTGATTAAAAAGATGAATGACACGAGGAAAGTAGGAATCGATGAATCGCATATTGAGAATCTTACCAAAAATCAGTACAAGAGATTTTAGATGATGTTTGTAGAGAATCTCAGCTTTGCTTGGGGAGAACCAATTTTCATTATCATCGGAGGGATCGTCTCTAGCAATCGATTTCCCTTTTCTAACTCTAACCCTAGGTGCCATTGAGTGAGGGATTTGAGAGATGAAAACTCTAGGGTTATGATGTGGGAGAGGGGAGAGATAGAAACCCTTGAAAAAAATGGGATGTTTTTGTGCCTAAGGAGAGAAGCCAGGACGTACAAAAAATAACAGTGTTTCAAAACCTGTTCGACTTCCAGGATTTCGAATGCCCCACAGTTTGGTCGACTGAAGTGGTAGCTTCGGTCGACTGAACTCAAAAAAACTGGTTCGGTTGACTGGAATTTGGCTCTCAGTTGACTGAACTTAAGGTTTTAACAGCAATTGATTTTCAGCATATTGGTTTTCTTTCAAGGTTTTCTTTTGATGAAAGGGGCTCACAAATTATTTATAACATTATGCATACAACAAAAGGAATTTCATACAACTTCACGAACAAGCATAAGACCCAATTCTTGCCTAAGTATAATGAATCGATCCTCGTTGAGGGGTTTAGTAAATATATTTTCCCATTGTTCACTAGTGCTTACAAATTCTAAAAATATATCACCTTTTTGAAC
>JAOTRH010076629.1:0-17505 GCA_034768845.1 Heliamphora exappendiculata
ATGACCTTCAAGAATAACTTTGTTATTGGTTGAATCTTCAATAACGCACTTAACATGATCAAACACAACTTTGTAGCCTTTGTCACAAACTTGGATTATGCTAAGAAAATTATGTTTCAAACCATCAACAAGCAAAATATTTTCAATAGAAGGGGATAGAATTTTACAAATAAAGCCAATTCTTATGATTTTTCCTTTGCTATTGTCTCCAAAAGTCATAAATCCACCATCTTTTGGCATGAGAGATGTAAATATCGATTTGTCGCATGTCATGTGTCGTGAGCATACACTATCGAGGTACCACATCCATTCCTTGAATAAGGATTTGAGACACACCTGCAAGGAGAATCAAATTTTGACTTTTGGTACCCAAATTTTCTTGGGTTCTTTGATGTTAGTTACTTGAGGGTGTGCTCCTTTAGGAACCCAAGCATTTTTGATAAAATCATCATGAGATTTTCTGTATGGGCATTGTGTGACATTCTGTCCATACTTATAACAGTGAAAACATGTAGAATTTGAATGATTCGATGATGCCTTGACAAATATGTTGCGCAAGAATTTTTGTTTCTTCTTAGGTTTGTAACCAATTCCAGTTTTATCAAAAAACACATTTTTGCATCCCAAGAAGTTTATCCAAATTTTTCTTTCTTTGAGTGAACTTATAAACGGTTTTTGTGAGATCCTCAACTTTTTCACTCAAAACTCTGTTTCCATCTTTTAGGACAGAAACTTGCTATAGCAAGACAGATTTTTCATTTTTTAAAGATTTAATTTCAGTTGAGGATGAAAGAACTAATTTTTTTAAAACGGAATTCTTTGCACCTAATTTTCTCAACTCATCATGCAAATCTTCAAAAGCATTCTGCAATTCTTGTAATAAAAAAGAATCAAGAGTTATCTCATCATCTTCTTTGGCCATAAGGCATAGATTGGCAACTTTATTTTCTTTCTTTTCATCCTCAGAGCTGCTGTCATCGCTTTCGCCCCAAGTTGTAATCATGGCTTTCTTGAAGCCTTTCTTGAATTGCTTCTTGAGCTGATGACATTCAGCTTTGATATGTCCAGGCTTTTTGCACTCATAGCAGATGATTTTTTCTTTCTTGGATTCGTTCTTGAATTTGCTAGAGTCACCTTTGAATTTGGTGAATTCACCTCGGTGTGCATCCTTTTTGAAGAACTTTCCTCCTCCATATTTCTTATTTCTAAGAAACTTTTTGAACTTTCTTGTGATGAAAGCCATATCTTCATTTTCATCACACGAGGAGTCTTCCTCATATTCTTCTTCAGGCGTTAAGGACTTGAAGGCAATACATTTCTTCTCTTTATTGTCTTTCTCATCATCCATCTTGATGTTCATCTCGTGGGTCATGAGAGAACCAAAAAGTTCTTCCAAACTTAGTCTGTTGAGATCCTTGGCTTCTTAAATCGCCGTGACCTTAGCTTTCCAACTTTTTGGCATACATCTCAGAATTTTTTTAACCATTTTTGCATTAGTGTAAATCTTGCCAAGAAATTTCAATCCGTTAATAATATCAGTGAAGCGAGTAAACATATCAAAAATTATTTCATCATGCTTCATTTTAAATAGTTCATAGTTATGCACAAGCAGACTGATTTTTGACTCTCTCACTTGATTGGTACTCTCATGGGTAACTTTGAGTTTATTCCATATTTTTTTTTGCGGTGTCACATGTAGAGATCCTATTGAACTCATTTGGGTCAAGTGAGCAATATAGGAGATTCATGGCTTTAGTATTTTTTTGTATCTCCCTTATATCAGTCTCAGTCCATTCGGCCTCTGGTTTAGGGACAGCAGCCCCTTCAACGGTTTTGGTGGGTCTTATGAGTCCATTTATGATAACCCGCCAAAGATCATAGTCAACGGCTTGAATGTAAATTCTCATTCTAGCTTTCCAATAGTTATAATTTGTTCCATTGAACAAAGGGGGTCTATTGGTCGATTGACCTTCAGATTGGACAGGTCCAATACTAGTGGTTGCAATTTAAAACTTTTAGACTGTTAAGTCAAAGACAAGAGCCCAAGCTCTGATACCAATTGTTAGATCTAGGTAATCCAAGAGGGGGGTGAATTGGGTCTTTAAAAAAAATTTAAAACACATTTTCAGAAATCTTTTAATATTGCAATAAAGCAAGATATGTAATTATATAATCAATGCAAATATTAAAAGATGAGAGATAGAGAAATAGAATCAGACACCAGCGGTTTATAGTGGTTCGGCTTTATCCTAGTCTACGTCCACTCTTCAAGATCTCCCTTGAGTATTTCCACTATTCAGAATACTTCCGGACGTATTCCCAGCCTTTATAAGCTTCAAGGTTTCACTTGAGCTATCCGAATATTTACGGGCACATTCACAAGCCTGTTACAGTTTCAAGAAGATCCTATGAAAATAAGTCCCTATTTTCTTCTAATCTCTTTTGAACTCTTCTTTAATGAGTTTCACTCATTCACTCAAAGGCTAAATGGTGACTCACCCTTGATTACAATAAATGAGATGTAATAAATGAATAACACTTACTCTCTTTACAAGATTGATTTACAATGAATGAAAGGGTAAAGAGAGATGAGGAACAAAAATAGGAGTTGGAACAATAAATATGAGCTTGATAATTTCTGAGATGGATTTGAGCAATAGAACAGTAAAATGCAAGTCTCTCTCTCTTAAATGCTGAGAAGTAACTCCTTATATAAGTTCTTGTGAGTTCTTGACCGTTGGAGGTAGGTGGGGGCAATAAATGCCAAAAATCCAACCGTTGAGATCTGCCGTATTTTGAATTTTCGTCTTTAGGGTCGGCACAAATAGCTTTGGTGTCGACACAAAGTGTCTAAGGCAGGGTTCTTCAAGGAGTTTGGTCGACACGAATCTTCTGTGGGGTCGACACACATTCTGCACTTTACCTTCCAACGTTCTGGGGTCGACACAAATGAATCTGGTGTAGACTCGTTTGAAACTTCGGCATCCGGAGGAACGGTTTTTTGTCGACTCAACTTGTCTCTGGTGTAGACACTGAATCTCTGCAGGAAACCTCAGTACTTTTGTGTCGACAAAAATGTGTTTTGGGATCGACACCAAAATTCTGCATTTAGCTTCGGTAGTTTTGTGTCGACACAAATCTTCTTGGGGTCGACACCAAAAATCTGCAGGAGGTCTCGGTTGTTTAGTATCGACACAATTTTCATTTGTGCAAACCCAAACTTTCAGAAACCAAAAGGGAGGATCACTTTTGTGTCGACACAAAATTAATTTGTGTTGAATCAAAATGAGTCATGGGCACTTCGACACTATTTGTGTTGATACAAAACTTGTTTATGTTGACACTAACTTTTTGGTACCTGAAGATCAACTTGAAAAATAGTTAGGGTGTCAAAGCATTTGATCATTTGGTGTTGACACACTTGATAAGCTTCAAGTATACTTTGCCTTAAGTGTTTGACTTAATTTTCAATTAAAATTAACACAAAAAAATCTAATTAAAGAATTTTTAAGTGTTTGAACCTTTTGAGATAAAAGTCATTTCTTTTTGTCTAAGATGTCAACTTTATTTGTTCAAAATGTGTTAACACTTTCATTCTGAAAATATAAAATATTATCCATTTAAAACCATTTATTATTAGAAAATAAATTATAAAAATTATCAAAATCAAATTAAAAACGCACGTCATTTTTTACGGTCACGGCGTCGGTTCAAAATTTTTTTTCGCTCCAACAGCACTATCCGCAGTGCGTACACAACTATGCAAGAGAAAAAGGACAGTTACCGTATAAAAATGCAATCTCCAAATAAAACACCTGTGTTTAGAAACTCTTACAGCCAAAAAGCATGAAGTAAAACAGATAAAGATAGGTAAAATAAAAAAAAACTACAGATATTATTAGTAACCAACTGTGTTTGTTATATTTAAAAATAGGAACAGAAAAGAAAAGAAAAACAAAAAAAAATGCCCTAAGGGCCTACTGACAGTGGGACTACTATGGGGAACAGGGAGAAAAATCTAAAACTTCAAAATAAAAAGAGAAAAAGAAAAAAAAGAAAACAAAAGGAAGAAAAGCGTCAAAAAGGTGGGGGGAGGAGAAGGCCCATGCGGAGGAGCCAGGTTAAAGTGGCAGAGCAGCACTGAAAGTTGCTCCTCGATCTGGGCTAGGCCGGCCATAAATGTGGCCTCCAGCGCGTCCTAGCCCGCCTCCAGTGTTGCCTGCCCTTCCTCCAACTGGTCTAACCGATCATTCAAGGCCTTATAGGTGGCCTTGGTTAAGAACTAGGTGGAGAAGGAAGGCAATAAGGAGGAAGATGCAGGTATTGAGCTAGAGTGGCTGCTCGACTCCTAAGATGGTGGATGTTCGGGGTTGGTACACCTACTCAAAGCGAGGCCGCTCTTATGCCACGTTGCTTGAGTATAGACGTTTGCCATCAGGACGGAACGTTTATAGGGGGCCAGAACGAAGGGATTGGGAGTAGAGGCGGTGACGATTAAGATAAGGGGCGATGAGGTTGGAGTAGGGGAGACGACGGTTGGGGTGGGGCAAGGTGATGAACTTCAGTATCTCATCCAACATGAAGCGAGGGATGGAGACTGAAGCGTTGGTGTGGAGGGCATAGAGGGTCTGGAGGAAGGTGTGATGGCCCTCATCCTTGTGGTCCATGGGGAACACATTTTTCTACAGGAGAATATCAATGAACCACAAGGGTTCAGTGACATCACCTTGGCGGGCAAGGTGGCCCCATGGGTGGCGCGGCCCTCTGAGATGGCAAAGATGCCAAGGGTGATAGCGATGTGGTGGGCCTCATCGTGGCCCTCGTTGTCCTTGGTGCCGAAGATGCCGAGAGTGATGGTGATGTGGTGGGTGCCAAAGGAGAAGGCGACGCCGTCGATGGTGGTGTAGAAGTAGGCAAGGAGGCGGTTGCGGCTGTCGTTGCCTATCCGTTGGAGGTTCTGGTAGAAGAGTTGAACCAGGCGGGAGTAGGGCGGTGGAAAGGGGCCACAGAGGGCGATGATGCGGCTGGACTCCATCAGAAGTATGCCTTGGGAGGAAAAGTTGTCGGGCCGCAGAAAGTCACCGTCACCAACCGAGAAGGTGGTGAAGTTGTGGAGCTCTTGTCCTACCCACTGGGTGGCAGGTACCGCAGGGGAGGCATAGTCGGAGCCTTAGTCCCTCTTCGTAGAGCGACAGGATGAGGAAGCCATGGGCGGAGAGTTGGAGAAGGTGGAGAGTCAGAGAGGAAAAAGAGAAGAGGTGTGGGGATTTGAGATGGAGGGAAAAAGAAGAAGAGCCTCTTATTTATAGAATTCGGTGGGTTTCGTCCGGACAGACGAGGCACGTTTGGACGGTGTACATGGCGTCCGGACGAACTGAGGCCAGAAGGTTTGTCGTCCAGACGGCGTCCAGACGCAAAAGATACTGGAGTACTTTCGTTTCGATGGAAGAAGGGGCATCCGGACGAAATTTGAATCGGTAGGAAAGGGGAAGAGTTACGAGGAAAAAGGCGTTAATGGCATGTGCTAAAAACATCACCTCGATTTGATTCCGTCTGAATGGAATAAGGAGCGTTCGGACGAAAGTTGGCTAGGCAGGTGCCATGTGTTAGCCAGGGGTTCGAAAGGACATGGCCATTGGTATTTTTTCTGGATGCAAGTATGTCCGTTCGGATGGAGGAACAAAGCTATTAATGCTCTGAGGAGCGGAAGCGTCGCGCATGTTAGAAATGGACAGATCTCATTTCGTCCGGAAGAATTGAGACTGTCTGGACGGTGAGCGTTTTTTTTAAACTTTCCCTATTACTACCAAATAAAAATATGGGTTCCCTCACAGTAGGGCTAAGTTTAATGTTTTTATCTAGACGTGATGCTTGGTCACTGAGTCGGGGGTGTGGGATCAACGAGGTCGGTAGACTCGATAACAGGGTCGACAGAGATACTGTTGATGTATGGTTTCAAATGCTGGCCATTGACTAAAAGATGCTTACTTGAGCGAGGGTTGAGCAGCTGGCAGGCATCGTGAGGGTAGACGTTGGTCTGCACAAAGGGGCCTTTCCATCTTAATTGGAGCTTACCCAGAAAAAGCTGTAAGTTGGAATTAAGCAACCACACCTTTTGATTTGGCGCAAATGACTTTTGATGGATATATTTGTTGTGAAAAGCTTTCGTTCGAGCTTTGTAGGTGCATGAGTTCTCGTAAGCTTCGTTATGAATTTCTTCGAGCTCGCTGAGCTAATGTTTTCGATGGGTACCAGCATCATTCATATCAAAGTTATAGGCTTTGATGGCCCAGTATGCTCGGTGCTCTAACTCTACCGAAAGATGACATGCTTTTTCAAAAACGAGACTATATGGAGACATGCCTATGGGGGTTTTGAAGGCAGTACGATAGGCCTAATGGGCATCGTCTAGCCTCTCAACCAATCTTTCCTGTCGATATGACGGTCTTAGTCAGAATACTCTTCACTTCCCTATTAGATACTTTAACCTGGACACTAGTTTGAGGATGGTAAGGAGTGGCTACCTTATGAGTGATAGAATAGTGGCGGAGCAGGGCTGAGAAGTGTTTATTTGGGAAGTGTGTTCCCCCTTCACTGATAATAGCTCGTGGAAAACCAAATCGACTAAATATATTAGTTTGAAGAAACTTGACCACCACCTTGTGGTCATTTGATTTGGTTGCCACAGCTTCGACCCATTTTGACACATAATCCACCACTACTAAGATGTACTCGTAGCCATGTGACGATGGAAAGGGTTGTGACGGTGGAAAGGGTCCCATAAAGTCGATGCCCCAAACGTCGAAGAGTTCGACAACAAGAATAGGGTTTAGGGGCATCATGTCTTAGGAGGAGATTATACTAGTTTGCTGGCAGCGAAAGTAGGCTCGACAGAAGTTGTGAGCATCTTTGAACAAAGTGGGCCAAAAGAAACTAGACTGGAGGACTTTTGCTGCGGTCTTCTTGCTACTGAAGTGTCCACAAGCAAGAGAGTGACAAAAGTACAGAATGCTGGCTACCTCAAATTCGGGGACACATCTACAGATTACCTGGTTAGAACAGTATTTGAAGAGTTTCGGGTCTTCCCAAAAATAGTATTTGACTTGGGAAAAAAATCAGTCCTTATCGACAGTGGACCAATGAGAGGGGATGCGTCCGACTACCAAATAGTTGACAATATCGGCATACCATGGGAGATAGGTGCTGGTGACTACAAAGAGCTGGTTATCCAGAAACGAGTCTCGTAAAGGAGTGGTGTCACTAGATGGGGCAACTATAAGGTGGGAGAGGTGGTCAGCAACGGAATTTTCTATTCCCTTTTTATCACAGTTCTCTATGTCGAATTCTTGCAAGAGAAGAATGCAGCAAATGAGTCGGGGGTTAGTTTCCTTTTTGGACTGCAGGTGTCGGAGGGCAGCATGATCGGTGTGGACAATAACTTTTGAGCCTAAGAAATAGGACCTAAACTTGTCAAGTGCGAAGACTACGACCAATAATTCCTTTTCGGTAGTGGTATAATTCAATTGTGCGTCAGTGAGGGTCTTATTAGCATAGTAGATGGAATGAGGGAGACGGTTGACACGTTGACCTAAAACAGCTCCTACGACATAATCTAAAGCATTAGACATGATCTCAAAGGGTAGTGACCAATCGAGTGACTGCATAATGGGTGTAGTGGACAAGGAGTCTCGAAGCTGCTCAAAAGCTTGAAGGCGGGACTCATCAAAGATGAAAGGTGCGTCTTTCGTGAGAAGATCGCAGAGTGGTTTGGAGATCTTGGAGAAATCCTTTATGAATCTATAATAGAAGTTTGCCTACCCTAAGAAAGAACGGACCTGCCGAACAGATGTAGGGGGGGAAGTTTTGAAATGACGTTGACTTGGCTTTGTCAACTTCTATCCCCCTTTTTGAAATAATGTGCCCCGGCACAATGCCTTGTTGAACCATGAAATGGCTATTTTCCTAACTAAGCACAATATTTGTCTCCATGCATCGTTTGAGAACCTTTGTCATATTTTGGAGACAATCGTCAAATGAGGACCCGAACACAGATAAGTCATCTATGAATACTTCTAGGAATTTCTCGTCCATGTCGGAGAAAATGGCCATCATACATCATTGAAAAGTTACGGGTGCATTGCATAATCCAAAAGGCATACGCCGATAGGCGAAGGTGCCAAATGGATAGGTGAAGGTGGTCTTCTTAGGGTCCTCGGGATAGACGGGCACCTGGTTATACCAAAAGTAACCATTTAGGAAGCAAAAATAACTATGACCTGCTAGACGTTCTAAAATCTGGTCAATGAAGGGCAGCGAGAAGTGGTCTTTCCTAGTGGCAGCATTCAACTTACGATAGTCATTACACACTCGCCAACTGGTTGTGGAGCGAGTGGGTATCAACTCTCCCTTATCATTTTGCACAACGGTGAGCCCATATTTCTTATGGACGACTTGGGTTGGGCTCACCCACTTACTGTCAGAGATAGGGTATGTGATACCCGCATCTAACAGTTTCACGACCTCTTTTAACACAACCTCTTTCATGTTTGGGTTGAGTCTCCATTGCATTTCACAGGTTAGTTTCGCATCGTCCTCGCAGTGAATGCGATTCTTGTAAACAGAAGGGTCAATTCCTTTTAAGTCAGCGACTGACCACCCTATGGCTCCTCTATGGGCTTTCAAAACCTCAACTAGTCGACTCTCTTAGTCAGAAGTCAAATCAGAGGCAATGATGGCGGGTAAAGTGTTATTGGGCCCTAGGAACATGTACTTAAGAGAAGCCGAAAGTGGCTTTAACTCAAGGTCTAGTGGTGAATCTAGAGAGGGCATAGCAGGGATGGAAGATAGAGGTGGCAGGGGCTCAAATCGAGACCTCCACGGTGGAGTGTCAAGATAGCTGACGGACTCGAGAAGGGAAGTGACCTCACTCATGCATTTCTCGACATCAAAGGAGTTAGCTCTAAAGTGTGCCAAACACGTCTCTAAAGGGTCGTCACCGAATATGAAGGGTAGTGCTGATTCGGTGGCCTCTTCGATTTTGTCGACTGCAAAATAGCCGGAGTGTTGTGGGGGATGATGAGAAGCATGGAAGATGTTTAAGCGCACTTTCATATTTTTAAAGGAGACATCCATCACTCCTGTACGAAAATTTATATAAGCATTGGCTGTAGCCAAGAAGGGTCTGCCGAGGGTGATGGGAGTCTGGTGCCTATACTGAAGGTCAGGCTCGGTGTCGAGGACAATGAAGTCAACAGGAAAAAGAAACTTGTCAACTTTGACAAGTACGTCCTCAATGACTCTGCGAGGTACTTTAACGAACCGGTCAGCTAACTGAAGCGTGATCGGTGTCGGTTTAAGCTCTCCTAAGCCAAGCTGCTCATACACAGAGTAGGGAAAAGGTTGACACTAGCTCCTAAGTCAAGAAGGGCACGGTCGATCGAGTGATCACCGATGACACAAGAAATGGTAGGAGTGCCCGGGTCTTTGAGTTTAGGGATGGTGTCATGTCCCATGATAGCGCTAACCTGCTCGGTGACGAGGACTTTCTTTGGAATGTTGGTTATAGACTTACGTTTTTGGGTGCAAAGATCTTTTAGAAATTTAGCGTAAGACAGAACCTACTTTATGGCATCGAGGAGTAGGAGATTATTCTTGACTTGCTTGAAGAGATCAAGCATGTCTTCGAGTGCGACTCCCTTTTTTTTGAAAGGTGGCGACCTGTCGAGGCGTGTAAGAAAAGGAGAACAAGGCTCGGATGGAGGCAGAACAAGTGCCATCAGTGGCTCATGGGAGGCTGTAGGAGGAAACGGAGGTGTGTCAGCTCGTGCTGATGGTGCAGGAGATGAGGAAGACGGGTCAGTCTTGGAGCCATCAGACAGCTCCATCACTTGGGATTGTGGGTGGTGTAGGCTTCTTGGGGCGAGTCTCAAGCTCTCCCCCATTACTCAAGGTTATAACTACTTGAGCCTGCTCGTGGAAGCCACTAAAAGAAGTTAGCTGACTCTCTACGACAAACTGACCCTTAGGATTAGTTACTGGTTGACTGGGGAGTTTGCTATCCTCTCGTCGGCTCATAGCAGCTGCTAGCTGGCCTACCTATGTCTCGAGCTTCACAATGGACTGAGAATGAGAGCTCAATAGTTGAGTTCTTGTATCAAGTTCTTGCAAAGCTTTCAACACCTTGTCCTCAAACGCAGTGTTTCAAGGCAGTGGTGGAGGTGCGGTTTGATGGATAGGAGGTGGATAGGCTGGCTAACTGTATCCTAGAGGAAAGGCCGGTCTCAGGGGTGCTGCTGGCATGTTCCCCTAATTGGGTTGTCGATAGGAGAAGTTGGGGTGATTTTTCCTGCTCAAGTTATAGGTACTCGAAAAAGGATTGTTACCCAGACGGGAGAAACCCTGGGCTACATTGACCTGTTCTTGCACAAACTCGGGGTATTGCGTAGAAAATGGACAGTTAGATACAAAGTAGGCTGGACTGGCACATAATGTACATGGGCTTGTAAAGGCAGGGGATGGAGTAGCAGGTGCTGTGGCTGAACCTTTGGACAAGAGCTGACTCAAAGTCTGTGTCAGGGTGGCGACTAGGTCAGGTGTCTAAAAAACCTCGTATATGCCTCAGGCTTTCGAGGTGGAAGGAGCAATGGACCGATCTATACGAGAGGCTAAGGCTTGGTGTTATGAGTTTTCACTCAAACTCTCAAAAAGTGTCCAAGCCTCATTCTCATTTTTTTAACATAAAGGCTCCACTGCAAAAGGCGTCTACAAATTAACAGTGTTGAGGAATCAATCCATCATAGAAACACTAGAATAGTTGCCATTTTGGCACCTGATGATGAGGATAAGCTCTAATAAGATCTTTAAGGCGTTTCTAAGTTTCATAAATGGTCTTGCCGTCGAGTTGAGTGAAACTCGTGAGGGCACGTCTGATTTGATTGATCTTGCCTATAGAAAAATAATTTTTAAGTAATTTCAATTGAAGTTTAGCCTAGGTAGTGATGGTGTTCGGTTCTAAAGAATTAAGTCAATGTTTGGCTTTATCTTTGAGGGGGAACGAGAATAGTTTTAGTTTAAGAGCATCATCACAGAAGTTACTGATTTTGACCGTTGAGCAGATTTCTAAGAATTCATCAATATGCTTATATGGATCCTCATTACTTAGACCACAAAAAGATGGAAGCATCTAAACGATATTGGTCTTAATCTTATAGTGTGTGGCCCGGAGCGCAGGGGGTTAGAAACAAGAGGGTGACACATACTCTAAAGGAGTAAAGTACTCGATCAGATATTTAATATGAGGATCTACTTGTTGTTGTTGTTGGTCAGTCATGGTGGTAGGTGCAATGTGTGAATTGAGTGAAGCTCTTTGGGCCGTCCGAAAAAGTGCGTTCAATTTCAGGGTCAATAAGACCTAAAATTGGAAAGAAAGATCGGAGGCCGAGCATGCACAAAAGACATACTGGGGATGGGCTATAAGCTCCCTAAATATAATTTTCTCTAATTGAAAGAAAAAGCAAAAATTAAAACTCACAGTGCGTGGATAGAGATAATCTCCTTGCTTGTCTTTCGCCTGTTTGTTCTAACTCCTATTTGTCGTCAATCTTCGAAAAACCAGAAAAAGGAAAAATCATAATTCACCGCAGTATTTTAGTAACCAGAAAATCAAGAACAAAAATATTTACAGAATAAATCGTAGCCATAATTAAATCCCCGGCAACGGCGCCAAAAATTGGTTCGTGTCGTACCGTACAAAAATAATTATTTAAAATCTTATTTTAACTACTAACCCGTAGGATTGTAGCTAATATCCGAATATCGTTCATATGAATTTGAATGTGATTATGATTTATTTATAAATATTTTACAAATGATTTTCTTTAAGAAAAAAGAGTTTGATTTGAATTATGGTTCTATTTAAACTAAAAAGCTAAGAAAGTCAAAGATTTGAAATTCGAATGAGAAAGAGATTCTTGAGGGTTTAGAATCCTCCCTAGGCAGTAGCTGTTAGTTTCATTCAAACTCTAACTTATCTTTATTTGATTCAACCTAATCCTATCGTGACTACAAAACCGATAAAGATTATCAAGAAGATAAGCTTGAATCTAAACCTAGCATACTCTAAGAGTTTGACACGAATTGTCTGGAGCACGACCTGTCCTAACAAAGTATAGAGTATCTCACGTTCGAATATCAAAACACAAAAATAACAGTTGTATGATCTCGTTTTCACAATTACAGAAAATAAAAACGGAACTAGATAATCAAATTAAAAATTCGTTGATCAAAATGTCAACGTCTCAAACTATACAATGAATTGAATCCAAAATAAAGAATAAAAAAATGAGTTTAAACTACCCCTATGAATACCGACTAGGGATTCATCATCCCTTAAGAACAAAAAAAGCTTAGCCGCTCATGTTGCGACTAGAAAACATGAAAAGTTGAAGAAGATAAAGCCTCAAGTTTCTGTCTTCGACTTCTCGACACATCCCAAGCCTTCTAGATTGACCTCCTAGCTTCTCCCGAATCGTCGTCTTTTAAAATCTCATATTTTTGTTATTAATGAGCCCAAGCCACCTATTTATAGGTGAGCTTTCCGCCACAGTTTCAGTCTCCAGGTGCAACTCTTCCTGCGCGCAACGTCCGAACGCCAGATGTTCCGTCCGAACGCTTTTATGCCTCGTCCAGACGCTAGTAGCTCCCGTCCAAACATGATTCTTTCTGTCTTAATTTAGTCCGGACGTCCGTCACGACGTATTTATCACATAAATTTCTTCGTCCGAACGCGATTCTTATTGGCCCAATTTCGTCCGGACGCTAGATTCGTCCGTCCAGACGCAACTTCTATGGAAATCCCCATTTTACCAATCTCATCCATTTTGTCCCATTTTATACCATTTTCTTCTCTAAGCCACTCCTGATGATGCTGTTGACCAAAACACTACAAAACAATTTACTAAACATATTTTTGCGGCATAGCATAGTGTATTTTGTGGCATAGGATCGACACTTTTATGTTCCGATAACACACACATGCTATGAGCAACTTCTCATATATCACTATATGAGAATCTTCTCATATATCACTATATGAGAATATTCTCATATACACACATGCTATGAAAAGTTCTTATATATTACAAGATGAGAATATTCTTATACACACATATATTATGAAAAATTTCTCATATATCATTACATGAGATTATTTTTATGCACATACAAGTTATGAGAAATTTCTTATACTCAGATTTCAAAATGTATGAGAAATTTCTCATATATCACTATTTGAAAATATTCTTATATATATACTGTTACAGTTGTATACTAAAAATTATATTTGAATTTTTTGTATTATTTTTATTTAATTATTAATAAAAACTATTTCTTATTTTAATAGAATCTTTATGAGTAATATATGCATTTTATTATTTATTTGATGTTGTACATGGTTGTCTTTTATTCTACATAGTATTTAATCTAGTGTGTAGAGTTCGACTTACACATAAAAGACCAGATTAAAGGTTCTTGTAGAATATAAGTTTTGGTTCACAGTTTAGAAGAAATTGGACATACCATCGATACGACTGTAGGACAGAATTTTAGTAGACCTGTCTTGGTTACGGAGAACAGATAATAGCGCCGTCTATTGTTTTAACTCGCCGTGCTAGTACACTTTGTGTGTATTGAACAAGACCACGTTGGGGTAATTAATTTTATACTGACTATATAAATTAATTCACACTCCACGGTTATTTTGAGTGTTTATACTCTTACTCCCAAAATAATTATTATTTGCGTATATTTAATATTTATTATTTTGATACATTAGAGGGTGCGATCTTGTATGGGTCAATAATTCCAGTGAGTTGGATAACGGTATTAATTTTATGCTGAATATTAATTATTGACGGAATTCACGTCCCAAAATATTGGAATTAATGATACTCACTTAAGGAAATTTATAAGTTTTGACCGAGTCAAACCTTGTTGGTGGATTTCATAATTCGGCAGTCAAATAAGTTAAGCGGAAGGGTTTAAGAAATTATCGAATGAGCCGATTAAATATAATTGTCAGTAATTTAATTTAATCAATAAATATCTATTCCGCCTTGTGGGTGTAGATATTTAGTTTTGAGAATAAGATTGGTAGTGTCATTATAATTATTTAGTGAAATGAATTAAAATTATATTTTTATAAAATTGTTTCTGGGTTAAAGTAGAATTTCATAATTTCATTGAAAGCCTATGCCTTATTTACTCTACAGGGCCCTATTGTAGCATATATATATATATATATATATATATATATATATATATATAACCCTGGCCGCCAAAGGAATTATTCATTTAGTCTTTTAGGTTTTCCACGTATTCATGAGAACTAAAAAAAGAGAGGTAGCCAGATAGGGTTGGGAGTACGAAGGATCTAAGCCCACACTTAGTTCATGCTTTTCGACGATTGGAAATACAGTAGAAGATCTAAATAGAGAAAAGATTGTCGGTTGATTGCCGTGTTGATCTTTGAATTGAACTTCAAGAACAGAAACGTGATCAAATTAGTAGGATCGAGTAAATGTAATCCCTATTCCGCCTTGTGGGTGTATCGGGTTTCGATTTTGGGGTTTGGGGATCTATTTTGTTCATCCCGTACGGATTTCATTTGGACGATTTCGCCTCTGTCCGGACGGTTCGACGCTTCACAGTTTTTTTGTTGTAGATCCTGTGCCGTTCTGCGTTTTTTATTCGATTCGTATGCACCATCTTAGTTTCCTAGGATTCAGTTCACGTCAAGTGGTATGAAAGCAGTCTTTGCTGCTGCATATGGGTTGAATCAAGTCCATTTTGTCCATATCTGTTGATCTATGCATATGGGGTTCAGGTAGGCTCGAACTGTACTAATGTCACGCCCCAAACTTCGAGTCACGTGAAACACCCACAAATAAACAACATAACACCCAACCCGAGAATACACTCTCAATATAAAACATACATGCAATGTATATAACTGCCAAACGGCTTACATTACACGGTTCCAACACCAGAAAAATATGTTACAACATACATGTAACAGAAAGAACAAAAAAGAAGACTACAGATCTTTCGCCTCTCCAGCAACTCCAGATCAACCTGCGTTACCGTTACCAGAAGAAAATCAAATCCCACACTGTGAGCCAAAGCTTAGTAGAAACTAGATAAGCATGCAATATAAGCTAAACGTGCGAGGAAAACGAGGTGCAGTTTTTGACTCTCTTTCAAGCCTTAAAAATAATTTCACATGCAAGAAAAAGTAAGGATACAAACCATATTTAGACTCACTCATAGGTGCCTTGAAAACAGTTGAAAAAGGATTTTTAGATCGCGATTCACACGACTATTAAAAATAATTTGAAAATTGGTCTATTCATCCCACAATGCAGTTCATGCAATCCATGTATCTTCTTGAATTTTCACCGATGGACCGTAGCCCCCGTCAATGCATCTTTACGGACTTTTACCAAATGACCATAGCCCTATCGAACGCCTCTTACGGACTTTAACCGAAGGGTCGTAACCCCAACGCAATTTTCTCGGACTGAAATTGAAGGACCGTAGCCCTAACGCAATCTTATCGGACTAAAATCGAAGAACCGTAGCTGTAACGTAATCACTGTTAGCCAGAGCTGACATTCACAGAATCACATGTTCATCTATCCCATTCCATACACCTGTGCATAACCTAACCAGGATTTAAATGCACAAAATCACGTACTATCACTACGTTTCACGAACCACGTCACTTGCTATACGCGCAACTCACACAACACTTGCAACTCATCCAGCATGCACCACATGCATCCGTTTCTCATAACCCATACATACATGCCTATAAAACTCTGCGTTTTAAAGCATAAATCACGTTACACATAACGACATCAAGCCATGTAATCCACTTACATAATCTGTACATAAATAAATAGTTATAAATGCACATAACCAGTTATAAACGCACATAACCAAATATAACTTCACATCATGACGCCACCCATCAAATAACCCGACATCTACTCACATGGACAACCAACAATCCACAAAACCAAGCCTAACCCGAAGGCCAACACCAAACTCAGAAAACCCTAGTTCTCGCAAACTAACACATTTTCCCAAAAAAGGACCACGGGCCCAAACACGCCCTGCACCCAACAAAGAACTCACGCTACACACCTAACCGTGCACCACACCCACATCTAACCAGGCACGTCACCCATAGGACGATATCCAAACAAACACCCGAGGCCACTACACCACCCTCGAACCATAACACAACCAACACATCATAACCCAGACCAACACACACTCAACATGGCCAACACGGACCCACTAACGTTCAACGCAAACACACGATGCCCACACATCCCCAACACAAGCCCACGACGCCCCTATACGCCCAACACAAGCCTACGACACCCCAAGAAATAAGAAACTTGGTCAAGAGGGACAACTAGGATGAAAAATAACCTTTTTCCAAACATCTGACCCAAAACGGGAGAAAACCAGTTAAGAAATTTTGATACACCCTCACTATTTTGATCATAAGATTTTCTACAAAAAGAATTTTAAGGTGAGAGAGGTGTCATTGGAAAGAATACTTATGGGGCTTCAATTTGAATACAAAACGACCCAATTCCGAGTCCGGATGAGGAAGATACACAAATTTTAAAAATAAATTTTAACCCAGCAAAAATAGACCGCGGGCTAGACCGCTCGAGCAGTTTGTCCAGCAGTCTACATCCCACGAGCAACCCAAGGCTGCCCTCTAGACCGCTTGAGCGGTCTCTCAAGCGGTCCAATGCCAGAACCTGACCTGTTTGGCAAATTTTGAGCCTCCAACCTTCCCACAACCATCCAACAACCATCCAAAGTCAAAATTGAACCAACCAAACTTTCTTTCAACCTCCTCGGACATACACATGCCCAAGACTACTACCAAAACCTTGAATGAAACCCTCAAACCCCAATTCCATTCAACCAAAACCAACCAAAAATGGTTTTAACCCCAAAACCCGGTTTATTCGAAACATAAATCACTTTTTCTTGCATTTTAATATGGTAAAAACACAAACGATTACACTGTTGGGAATGTATACTGATAAGTCAAGCTTTGTATGTATTTTATTCTCGATTGTTAGCGTATTAATAAGAAACATTTGAGATGGTTTTGCAATTATGATTTTATATTTATATTTCTAATGTATGAATGTATAGTCCGTATATTCTGTTCAGTATTTAACTCGGCGCGTGCCGCACGGAAGATCGGGTCAAAAATTCTGACAGATTATACAGGAAGGCTCACAATTGCAATGGACCCGGACATTCCATTGGTACGATTGTAAAACATCGTTATAGTAGCTGGTCTTGGCTAGGTCGAACGGATCGAATTTAAGTTTTTAAAATTCGATGTTCGAGCTCGATGTGTTAGTACACTTGGAGTGTATTGAGCGGGATCAACGGGATGATCGATTCTAT
>JAOTRH010076660.1:0-17504 GCA_034768845.1 Heliamphora exappendiculata
CGCAAGTGGATTGAAAGATCCCATTATTAAAACCTAAGAAACATAAGAGAAAACTTTTTAATTCTTTTATCAAATTAAGTTCCCTCTACCTTTTAATTTAAAAAAAAATTATTGACAGCCCGAATTCTTCATGATTAAGCAGGCCACGTAATGTGGACGTCTACTAATCAACACCCGTCTGAACAGACATGTGAGTCTATTAATTTACTTTTGGAACCAAATATCATAATAAAAAACCACCGGCCTAGAGTCACATCAATTGATTGGCCACGTAGTGTGGACGTCTAACAATCAACGAACAAAGAATTACCAAGTTTTCTATTCCTTGATATAAGACATTCTATTAAATTAAACAGTCAATAAATTTTGGTTCCCACAAATAAAAATAGTAACTTCTTAGGGAGGATATTTTTATTCACGGGTTAAGTGTATAACTATTACTCTAAACTTGAAAAATCCTGTGACAAAGCCCTGGGCCCGGTGAGAACGAGCCTTACTTTGCACTATTTTCAAATTTACATTTCTCAAAGATCCGTAGCCGGAGATACCATGATTATAGCCCTTCCTTAGAGAGACCGAAAATCGAAGCCGATACGCGAGCTATAATTGCATCTCCTACGAACGTGTAATGGAGACTGTATGATTTATCTGTAACTAAACCTTCTCCCACTTAATATTTAAAAAAAAAACCGAGGATTTTACCTTTTCGTTCATTTTAAACAATTAAACATATTTTAATTCCTGATTAAAATAATTTTGATTTTAATCAATTAAAATATTTCTTGTTTAATTGAAAAAAAATAAACAAAAAATTTTCTTATTTAATTTTGCAAAAGAAATTAATTACTCGGGTTAAAAAACCTTAATTAGTTTTATCACAAAAATTAAATAAATAATTATCTATTTATTTTCTCATTTTAAAAATTACTATGATTATTTATTTTATAAAACTATTTTTCCTAATATACTTTCGATAATTAAAATCATGCATAAAAGGAAAAATAAATAAAATAAAATTAATTCACTCAATTAAATAAAATAAATAAATAAATAATTAACCAACGGAAAAATAAATAAATATTAAGTCGTTATAATTCGGTCCATCCGTTTAATCTTTTAATTCGACGGTCTCGGATTTGAAATTAAACGCTTAGGGTTTTAGAACCCTAAACGAGCCGTCAAATACCCGACCTTCTCCTCAGCCTCCGGACTACCATCACAGCCCCGGACCACTACTGGAACATCGGAAAAAGCTGAAAAAAGAAGCCCAAACAGCCCCTTAATAGTGCCAAAAAAAACTGTTGTGTTTGGCAGCCCTGTGCCACCTTTTTTCAGCCGCTGTTTGACTGCCTTACCGGAACCGAAACTTTCCCAAAAAATTACTGAACCTAGCTAACATCCCAAACCAGATCTCTGCAAAAAATCGCATCAAAACTCGAAGTCAAAGTACCCCAAAAAAATCACCAAAGTACCGAAATTACTGTAGCGTGCCATTGCGCGCACCAATCTTTGAGGAATTTGTTCACCCATTTGCCGTCATCGTCTTGCCGCCATCGAACCACCGTTGGAAAGCTAACGGATTGAACTTAATTTCAGCGAAAAAATTGTGTCAAAAAATATCCCCAAAAGCCTTGGGTGAATAATATTTTTGCCTTGCTTAGTCATGAAGATGAGATATACAACGTTGTCACTCGGTTTAGATCGAGCATGACAAAAAATATATTGTTTAAACATTACTCAACTGAAACACACCTTAAAAAGGCCACACACCCAAATTCACCTTAAGAAAGAACCACTTGCCTAACACAACATCACGCTGATGAATATATGTACCACTATTACGAAAAGTAGAAGATCGATCATGTTAGCCATCCTTCTTCCTACTTTTGAGAGATATTTCGGGAAAACTAAATGCTATATATAGCTCCCACGAGCCAACTGGTCTTAGAGTTGCAGTCCTGTGCAGGTCATGCTAAATAGAAAATGAATTGGTGAATAATATTCAAGCATCCATTTATTCATTTAAATTGTAAGATTGATTGCTTAAATAAATGAGTAATGTTATAATGCTCATACTTTGTGGTAGGATATTTTGACCTTCCATTTGATATTTTTGGTAAATCTGTGACAAAATGTCATATTTTATTCCGTGATATGTTTAACATTTGATTTTCTGGAAGTTAAGTTTTTACACGTTGAAGCAATCAACAAGAAGTGCAACAAAACAGTGCAAAACATTGCAGAACCTGAAAAAAAAATTACGAGTTGTTTTAGACAACTCAATCAGTCCGTATGTGCACCCTCTTTATTTTGTTTCTATTTGCTAGGGTTTTGATAGGGTGCATATATAAGGGGATGCTAGGGTTTTGTATGGGTCACCTCTTCTGAATAGAATAATTTTTAGCCGCCAAGAGCCTAAGAGAAAATTTTCTTTGTAGTTTTTGATATTCAACTCGCTTGACGACAAATAGATTCATGATCTATCAAGATTATTGTTGAGCTACAAACTTTCAACGATCTTTCAAGTTCTTGGAGCCTCTTGAGTCGATTCTCAAGAATTAAAGTCTGGTGGTAGATTACAGCGGCAATCGAGCATGATCTGATATACGTGAATTCGGTAAGAATAAGCTTCCTATCTTTAGGTTTTGGATTCAACAGGGTTTGTAAGATTTTTTGTAACCAAAACACAATATAGTGCTTGATCTTTCTAAACTTGGATTGGTCTCGTGATTTTTACCCAATTTGATATTTTTCACGTAAAAATTCTTTTGTCTCGTGTGATTAGATTTAATTTCTTATGTGTGGTTATTTTATTTGTTTAGCAACATTTAGCTTTTTAAAAAAATTAATTGATTAGTGAAAATCAATTCGTAAATGGGGTTTTTCATTTTGTTATTATATTTGGATACTTCATGATGTGACCATCTTACGTGTAGTGCTTATATCATTTTATAGTTTCACCATTTATTTTTATGTATTACACTAGAAATAGCATATCTTATGCTACTTAAATGTCGCTACCAAAACGTGATCATCATAATATTATTGTAAATACATAAGCTTCATTTGTTACCAGCTTTACGTCGATTTCAAGCCTTTTAGCCTAAAACTCCCACACACAAAAATACATATTCTCTTTGTTTGAAAATCTAAGCTTTTAGCGTTTTTACTTATTGGCTTTTAGATTATTTTTTTGACTTGTTCGTAGGGACCGGGCCCATTTTTATTTGTAAGGATTAATGAAACCGTGTTACAATATTTTTCGGTAGAATATAATTAAGTGTTTAATTATGCAAGAGAACTAAAACTTGATCATGATAACAATTGTTAGCACCAAGCGTATGCTCGGTAGTGTATGAGAACCATTATTGCGGGTTATTTTGGGTAAGTTTTGTAGTGTATGCTTTATAATTCGATCCATATATACATCTTTTGTTCGAAACCCATCTCAACATTGACCGCCTGCTCAAGCGGGCTAGTGCGAGCTCGCCTTCGGGGTTAAGTATCAGGTTTTGAAACGTTTTGTAGAAAACAGGATAAAACATTTTGAAAATGCTTTGTGTGATCTCCTTGTTGAAGGATGGAAATAAATACATGTATAATGTATTTTGGGATAAATGTTTTCATAGTTGAGCTACGGTACTGTTTTTAGAAGATTATCTAGATGTACCGGGATGACGTGTATTTGGCACAAATTTCTGTCGGTGTAAGTTTGAAAACGTGCACAGCGTAGGTACTCAGGTCCTTCAGGTTAGTCCTCGTAAATTGAGACGGATGGGTGCTCAGCTCCCTCGGGGTCATAATCCATAAATTGAGTGGTTACGTTCATGGTGCTCTGTATAGAACCTGTATATCTAGGCGATCCCACAATATCTGGGGGTTAGATACTGGACAGGGGTCTATAGTTGCTACCTCTATCCTCTTGTGATTGAGTCGGTACATAGGATCTCTTTCTTCTTTTTCGCGATGGTACATTCTGCGAGTGAAACGATGTTTTGATTACTGTTTTACCTCTTCTCCGCGGCGGTGTGGCCTGAGTGGAGCATACTGTTTTATTACAGCTTAATATTCTTTCAACTGTAAAAATATGATTTTGTATTTTTTAAATGCTTGGTTGTAAAGGGAAAACTATTCTGGGAGTCTGATGGGAAAACTTGGGATTTTATAATGTAAAACTTTTTGGCTTGTGGTTGAATTAGCTCCCACTATATGATATGCATGGTTTTAAGGACAAAAATATGAAATTTTATGAAATAAAACCGTTTTTAGGCTCGTGTTAGCCAGATGAAAAACTTGTGATTTTGGGTTGAAAAAATCTTTTTGGCTCCTATGGTTGAGCCCGTACGCTTGTGATTGCATATTTCCTACTTTACAGTTTTATTGTCTTTTTCTATTGGGTTTCGGCTCACGGTATGCGATTTTGCTGTAAAACTTTTTTTAAGTAAGCGTGGTCCTATAGGTTGACCCGGTGGTGCCCGAAAGTGGCTGATGACAAGACGTCTGTTTTGTCTTGATATGTAGCTTATACCTGTTGTATATGTTTCATGTTTATTTGTAACATGTTGTAAATTGAATACTATATTATGGATGTATGCATGTTTTAATACTTTCGAGATAACCTTAGGTTGGTTGTTGTTTTTCGTAGTTTCATACTACGTCTTTCGTTGTTGAGATCAACAGTTTACGAATGAAATTTTCAAATGGTTTTGCTTCATATAAACTTTTGTGCTTCGAGATAGATTCTGGAACGGCCTAAGCTTATTTTAAAATAAAAAGATTTTCTTATTCAAAACTCGTCCTTTGTTTTTAAAGGCATAGCTGTAGGGTTGTAACTGTAATTTTTGGCTACTCTTTTAAATTAATAAACTCTCGGTAGTACGTGTTTACAAACGTCTTAGCTTTGTTTGGATGTCTGGTTTTAAATCCCTTTGTTTCAGGTAATTTTGGTGGTTATTCTGTGGCTTTTTCGCGTGACCCAGAGTTTGGGGCATGACATAATTGAATGACATGAACGAATTATGAAATTTGAAAAACCTTTGAATGCTTGAAAACATTGAGTATAGTTGAAATGAAAAAACCTTGGGTCGGTTAGGAAATGGTGTGGTGACACATTGAAATGGTTGAATTCAATGAGGTAATAGAACATTAAACTACGGTCTTTGAAGGAAAAATTTGGCTATGTGAAGGGAAATTGTTTTCTTTGAAAAACAGAGTTTGGTTTGGAAAATGGAATTGGCCTTTGAAAAAACTGTGTTGCATTTCACATAACCATCCTCGCATATCATACATATGTTCATTCTTAGTCTATTTCCTACGAGCCTCAACTCATGTTGTATAAACCCTTTCAAGTTATAGCGGGAAAAAGGCATTGGAGTAAGACGATTGGTCATGAGACCCTTTTTAAGTAGTTTTAATAGAATTACATATTCATCGATGGCATCTTTTGAGAATTGAAATTGTAAATGTATTTCTTTCTTTTTGAATACTTGGACGAATATAATTTAGGTTGGGTAACTCGTGTTGTAAGGCCCTAAAGCCATGAAGTCATGTCTTATATGCATGTGAGGGCATTTGGCTCGTGTTATGGGTTGAATTCCTTGGTTTTTGAGTTGAAATGGGCTATTTTGTACCAAATGTATGTTTATCTTCAAATTCAGGCATATTCTAATGCATGTTCGACGTTTGAGAATATCAACTATTCTTCCAACACTTGGAAAAAATTTTAGATTTTTGGCAAAAAGCGCACTGCCACTTCACCGCTCGAGCAGTGGAGGGTCCACTCAGGCGAACCCCTACTGTGTTCTATTTTTTAAACTTTGGTTTTTAAAACGGTTTTTAATCCGTATTTTTTGGGTAACCTGTGGAGTATAAATTGGCTATTTGGGGAGTTGTTTAACGAATAAAACCCCTACTTTCGCTTTTAATATTTCTATGAAAATTGGAGGCCTTCTTTCATTTTAATGTGAAGAACCTTGTTGCACAAATTATTTTGGTTCAGATTCTTTAAACCAGGTTCTTTTCTTATCAAATTGCATGGGTTTATTTTGTTACATTTTTGGAGTGTGACAGATTGATATAAGATCTTTAGGTTCGAATACCTAGGTGTCTTGAAAATCGTTGATCCATTGCGTGAGAGTTTGCATTGATGTGTGGCATTCATGTATTTGTGTGTTTGCATGAGATATATTGAGCTGACTTGATGTTTGCATGCTATGTGGTATTTAAGCATAGAGGTTGGACTTTTAAGATAATGTATCTTTCCCTCGGGCGACCAGTCAACTAGCTTGGGGTTCGAATTAGAAAAGCATTTGACCGACTTCCATTTTAACCAGAGATCCAAATGAGTTATCCGAATTGATGTGTTATTCTAATTCCTTCTCCTCGTTACATGTTGTGTGAGATGTATTAACATAAATATATATGTTATGTGATAACTAGATGAGGTAGGATGTTATTCATGAGAGATGAGTTGATTTAGGCCTTGTTGTTGATATCTTCCTTTTGTTCTTTCTTATAGAGCACAATGTTACCGAGACAAGGTAGAAGCCGAGATCGAGGTCGCACGTATACCCCAAGTTCCTGAGGCAAGGGACGTGTATGCTCCATAAAAATAAGCGGGCAGTGTGGATGTTATACAGGAAATGCTCACTACAATGAGAGCTTTAGCTGAGGTGGCTAGGGATAGAGCAAGAGCTCCTGAGCCAAAGGCTATAGTAGCTATGAGTGAATTTCAGCGGTTAGACCCTCTGACCTTTTCTGGTGAGCTAGATCCCAAAAAAGCCACAGAATGGTTAGAGGTGACCACCACCACCCTCGATACGCTTAAGATTGTTGAGGATGAACTACGAGTGAGGTTGGTGGCGGTCTAACTCCGAAAGGATGGGCGAAAATGGGAAAAGTTTGCCAAGACAAGTGTAGATGGAACGCATACCGCTTTTACTAGGGTCTTTCTAGAGAAGTACTTTTCGGGATCGTCAAGAGATACCTACCGCGAAGAGTTTCTTTCCCTCATCCAAGGTAATTTGTCAGTGGTCCAGTACGAGGGCAAGTTTACGAATTTATCGCAGTTTGCACTTGAGATGGTGGCAATGGAGGAGTTAGGCACCAAATAATTTGAGCGAGGTCTTCGACCATCTATCAAGGATTGACATGCAACTTTAGGCTCTTGGGTCTATATAGAGCTAGTGGAGGCCGCTATCAGGGTCGAGAATGCTATGGCAGAGAGTCACAAGATTCGGGAGAACAATTCACATCAAGGAGGTTCTAGTACGCAGTCTGAGAGGCACCAAGTGAAGAGGTAGAAGTTGGAAGGACCGAGTTCTTACCCTACGGGTACCTAGTTGCAGCTACGGTTGGCACCCGCACCATCCAGTGCTTTATCTGGACGTTCTAAATATTGGGAGATGGTGTGATACATATGCAGACAGTCAGGGCACCATGCCAGGGATTGCACACATAGGGGACAACAGTAGAGTCAGACTTAGGAAAGGACCTCATTTTTATGTTTTTAATGTGGCGAAGCGTGTCACATACTTCGAGATTGCCCTTAGGAAGGGAGTGTTCGAGGTGCTTTAGGAGTACACAAGGGGCAAGCATCACAGGGACAACAAGGTTACAGTCAATCACAGCGATAGTCGGGAGCACAATTGACAAGGACTGCAAGAAGAGCTACCTCAGCTTAGTCAGTGAGACAGCTGGGTGCTAGGGGGAGCAGTGGACAGAATCAGGGGAATTAGGGGTGAGAATATGCCCTCGTAGAGTCCAACACTTCAGTGGCACTTGCCGTGCCGGATGTAGCAGCCAGCTCATCGATCATTCGAGGTACCTGCCTAGTGTACTATTCTTGGGCCAGTATTCTTGTGAACACAGGAGCATCGCATTCATTCATCTCATCCACATTTGCATCTGCATTGGAGCTAGAGGTAGACATATGGGTAGCACCATGTGTGTAGAGACACCGATTGGTGGTACTATCGTAGTGAGATGTGTGTGTAGAGCCAGTGAGATGGAGATTATCGATCGTCGTTTAGTATTAGATTTCATCGTGCTCAATATGGCCTCATTCGATGTCATCTTGGTAATGGATTAATTGACCGCCTTTTGTGCTTTCATCGATTGTGACCATCGACAAGTGTCTATTTGTACATCGGAGGAAGGCTCGTTCTATTTTATGGGTGATCGGGATGATGACTTCATGTCTAGACTTCATAGTTCACAAGACTGCGGTAGCCTTATCCTTATTTTCTCAGCATTATCGACAAGTGAGATTGATTTCACTCATGGGAAGCTTCCTCCCATTGTCTAGGAGTTTTCAAACATTTTTCCAGATGACGTGTTTGGGCTTTTGCCACAGTGGGAAGTTGAGTTTTCCATTGACCTCATTCCAGGAACTGCCCCTATTTTTATGCCTTTCTATCGCTTCGCATTGGTCGAGTTGCTAGAGTTGAAGGTGCAGGTTCAGGAGTTATTGGATAAGAGTTTTATATGTCCCAGTGTGTCGACTCGGGGAACGTCGACGTTGTTAGCAAAGTAGAAGGATGGATCCTTACGCTTTTGCATTGATTATCGTAAGTTGAACCACGTGACCGTTAAAAATAAGTACCCTATGTCTCATATCGATGACTTATTTGACCAATTGAATGGTTCATGTTGCTTCTCCAAGATAGACTTGAGATTGGGTTATCAACAGTTTTGAGTCAAGGAGGAGGACATTTCGAAGATGAACTTTTATACCCGTTATAGCCATTTTGAGTTCCTAGTCATGCCATTCAGATTGACTAACGCATCGACAATGTTCATGGATCTTATGAATCGTATCTTTCACTCGTACCTTGATAGATTGGTGGTAGCATTTGTGCATGACATCCTCATTTATTCACCATCAAATGAGACACATGAGGAGCATCTTCAGATTGCTCTACAGTTGTTGTGGGAGCATCGATTATATGCCAAATATAATAAGTGCGAGTTTTAGTTACCCAGGGTGAATTTTTTATAGCATGTAGTTTTGGGAGACGAAGTGGCAGTGAATTCTTCTAGAATAGAAGCCGTAATGAGTTGGGAGAGGCTGAAGAACATTTTTGAGATTCAAAGTTTCTTGGGTTTGGCGGGTTATTACAAACGGTTCATAAAGAATTTTTCTAGACTTACAGCCCCTATGACACGCCTTATGTGGAAAGGAATCAAGTTCGTGTGGAATGAAAGTTGTGAACTCGCTTTTAAGACCATGAAGACGAGGTTGACTGGTGCACCTATTCTAATAGTACTAGAGAGAGGGCTCGGCTATGTCGTTTATTGGAATGCATTGCATGAGGGGCTGGGTTGCGTGTTGATGCAGCAGGGCAAATTGGTTGCCTATGGGTCTAGATAGTTGAAGATCCACGAAAAGAACTATCCTACTCATGATTTGGAGCTCACGACGGTGGTTTTCGCTCTAAAGACCTAGAGGCATTACTTGTACAGAGAGCACTTTGAGGTGTTCTCAGATCATAAAATCTTGAAGTATTTATTCTCATAAAAGGATCTAAATTTGCGTCAGAGGAGATGGATGGAGTTCTTGGATGACTACAATTTTGACTTATAGTATCATCCAAACAAGGCCAGTGTGGTAGCTGATGCCCTCAGTTGGAAGTCTTTGAGGTCGTTAGCTCACGTGGCCGTTAGAGAGTGGAATATGCTCGAGGGAGTCGACGAGTATGACTTGTAACTTGATGAGTCCGGTGACTGTGTTACCTTATTTACAAAGGTCTCTCAACCCACCCTTATTCACCACGTCGTAGAGGCTCAGCGGTTGGATGCAAAGAGCTTGATGTTTTAGGAGTGAGCCTTGAATGGCAAGCATGCTAAGGAATGAACCATCCACTCCGATCAGAGTTTGAGATTTATTGGGAGAATCTTTATACTGGAGCTATATCGGGATGACATGCTCTGTGAATTCCATCATTCATGTCTAGCAGTGCACCCTGGTGGCACCAAGATGTATCATGATGTGTGTATGCAGTTCTGGTTTAGGAGTATAAAGAAAGATATTGTGCTTTTCATCTCGCGTTGCCTTACTTGCCAGCAAGTGAAGGCCGAGCATTAAAGACCAGCAGATATGTTGCAGGTGTTGCCAGTATCAGAATGGAAGTGGAAAAATATTATCATGGATTTCATTTCGAGGCTTCTGAGGTCGCCAAGGGGTCATGATGCCGTGTGGGTCGTGGTTGATAGGTTGATTAAGTCTGCGCACTTTCTACCTATTCGCATAACAGATTCCGTTGATAAGCTCAGCAAGCTATATATGAGTGAGATAGTCAGACTTCATGGAGTGTTAGTTTCCATTGTTTCATATCAAGACCCCCATTTCACTTCATGCTTTTGGCAGAGTTTGTAGTCAGCTATGGGGACGAGCCTACTCCTCAGTACCGCGTTTCATCCTTAAACAGATGGGAAGTTAGAGTGCACTATCTAAATACTTGAGGATATGTTACGAGCATATGTTCTAGACTTCCGTGGGTCATGGAAAGACCATTTGCCGTTGGTAGAGTTCGCCTATAATAACAGTTATCGGTCAAGCATTGAGATGATGCCTTATCAGGCATTGTATGGTAGACCTTGTAGGTCAGCATTTGTTGGACCGACATTGACGAGACGGCGATGTTAAGGCCCGAGTTTGTGCGTAAAATCACAAAAAAGATCATCGCAATCTGTAAACATTTAGTATTACCCAAAATCGACAAAAGAGCTACGCGAACAAGAGGAGGAGACCGTTTGCGTTTTGAGACAGGAGACCATGTGTTCTTGAAGGTCTCATTGTGGAAGAGTTTGATGAGGTTTGAAAAGAATGGGAAGTTCTCACCACATTTCATTGGGTCGTTTGAGGTCCTTGAAAAGATCAAAGAGGTGGCCTACCGCCTTGCCTTACCACCACAGTTAGCGTCCATGCATAACGTTTTTTTATGTATTCATGTTACGCAAGTACAAGCTAGATCCTTCACGCATTTTAGATTAGACCGAGTTAAGGGTTGAGGATGACATTACCTATCAGAAGTGACTGGTGAGAATTTTTAACACTGAAGAGTGAGTCCTACTAGATAGGACTACCACCTATGTGAAGATTTTCTAGCTTCACCATTGCGTTGAAGAAGCTACGTGAGAGCGAGAGTCGAAAGTTCGTAAAATGTACCCTGAGTTGTTTGATTCGTGATGCATGTGTAATTTCAAGGACGAAATTTCCTATATGAGAAAGGTTGTAGGGACCCGGTCCCTTTTTATTTGTAAGGATTAATGAAACCGTGTTATGATATTTTTTGGTGGAAAATAGTTAAGTGTTTAATTATGCGAGTGAACTAAAACTTGATCATGATAATGACTGTTAACACTAAGTGTATGCTCGGTAGTGCTTGAGAATCATTGTTGTGGGTTGTTTTAGGTGAATTTTGAGGTATTTGGCTTATAACTCAATCCATATATACATATTTGTTCGAGGCCCCTCTTTTTGTTGAAGATGGGGCTACTTGAGTGACCCCAAGTTCAATCAAGCGGACTATCGGCGAGCATACTTTAAGTTGCAGGTACAATATTTTTTGTTCATTTTCTTCCTTCTTCTTCTTCTCCTCTCTCTCTCTCTCAATAGAGGTTCTAAACCTAGAGACCATTTTTGGGTGCCCCTTTGAGCTTCTCTTGCTCTTATAGAGGTCATTTCTTGCTTCCTTCTTGATTGAACACTCATTGAAGGTTTGAGCTTAGTGTTGGAAGCTTTCTCTTCACCTTTCGGTTGGAGATCTTCGTGATTGGAGCTTGTTAGGACTCCATTCTTGTGTTTTGTGCATCTGAGAGGCAATATCTATGATTACTCATGAACATTGTTGAATATGAGTTGATTATTGTAAATCTATACATATAAACATGATAAATCTATATTTTTTGAACCCTAGGTTAGGGTTTGAGGTTGGCACATCTTAAATCTTGGATTCGTGGATGATCTACTATAGTTCCGTCATGTTGATTGATGTTAGAGACAAACGAATTGAAAAATGATGAGTTGGGGTTTTAGATTTAAGTCTAAACCATGAAAATTGGGCCTTTTGGGTTATGGAACTCAAATAACGAAATTGATGAAATTTTTGGATAATTTTGGGTTGTGCTAGCCTAGTTGCATGTAAATTTCATAAATTTCTACGACACGTGAAAACAACAGGTGATGGGTTGGAGATTTTGAGTAAATCCTTTAAATCGGTGAAAATGAGTCATGTGAGGTGTTGATTCGGTGTTGTTGAACCTTATATTTGAATATATGAATCATGAGAATATTTGATATTGTTGTTTAGTATTGGAAAGAGGAACCATGTGGATGGTAGGACTCGTATTGGTTGTTAATGAAAACGATATAATTAAAATATCATGTGATTGAACTGAATAACTAAGTTAGGCTCGAGAAACTCTTCAGTGAAAGACCGAAAACTTGCACAATGTATGGTAAGCCCTTCCTTCGGGTTAATCCCCGTAAAAGCGTGCTCTGGGCAGCCCACCCATCGATGTTTTTGAAAAAAATAAAAAATGTGTGCTCTTCGTATCGGGCTATAGAATAGGTACTTATTCTTCAGGCCTCACGTGACCCCGTGGTAATAACTACGCCTGGGTCTATATGTATCGTCCAGATTTTGGTACTTAATTAAGTTAGTAATTGAATCAAGTTGGTAAGCCTTAATTAAATGAGTTGAATGAACTATGGAATTCAGAAAACCTTTGAATGATTGAAAACGTTGAGTATAGTTGAAATGGAAAAATCATGGGTCGGTTGGGAAATGGTCTGGTGACACGTTAAAATGGTCGAATTCAATGAGGTAATAGAACATTAAACTACGGTCTTTAAAGGAGAAATCCGGTTATGTGAAGGGAAATTGTTTTATATGAAAAACTGAGCTTGGTTTGTAAAATGGAATTGGCCTTTGGAGAAAATTATGTATTGCATTTCACATAACCATCCTCACATATCATACTTATGTTCATCCTTAGCCTATTTTCTACGAGCTACGACTCATGTTGTATAAACATTTTTAAGTGATAGCGAAAAAAAAGTGTTGAAATAAGACGATCGATCGCAGTACTCTTTTTGAATAGTTTTGATGGAATTACATATTCATCGATGGCATCTTTTGAGAATTGAAATTGTAAATATAATTCTTTCTTTTTGAATACTTGGACGAATATAATTTGGGTTGGAGTAACTAGTATTGTAAGGCCCTAAGACCATGAATTCATGTATTGCATGTATGTGAGGCCGTTGGACCTTTGTTGTTTGTTGAATTCTTTGATTTTTTAATGAAACATCATGGTTTTGAGTGTTAGATTTCGAGTTTTTGGGTAGAAATGAGCTATTTCTGTACCAAATGTATGTTTATCTTCAAATTCAGACCTATTCTAAAGCATGTTAGAAGTTTAAGAAAATCAAGTGTTCTTCCAACACTTAGAAAAAATTTCAGGTTTTTGGTAAAAAGCACACTGCCACTTCACTGCTCGAGCAGTGGAGAGCCCACTCGAGCGGACCCCTGTTGTGTTGTATTTTTGAAACTTTGGTTTTAAAAATGGTTTTTGATCCGAATCTTTTCGGTATCCTGTGGGGTATAAATTGACTATTTGGGGAGTTGTTTTACGAATAAAACTCTTACTTTCGCTTTTAATATTTCTATGAAAATTGGAGGTCTTATTTCGTTTTAATGTGAAGAACCTTGTTGCACAAGCTCTTTTTGTTCGAATTCTTTAAACCGGGCTTTTTTCTTATCAAATCGCATGGGTTTATTTTGTTACATTTTCAGGGTGTGACATAGTGCTTGATCTTTCTAGATTTAGATTTGTCACGTAATTTTTACATGATTTGAGATTTTTCGCATAAAAATTCTTGTGTCTCGTGTGATTTGATTTAATATCTTGTGTGCTTGTTTTATTTGTTTTTCCAGCATTTAGCTTTTTAGAAAAATTGTTTAGTACAAATCAACTCATAAACGGGGTTTTTAATTTTGTTATTACATTGGGGTACTTTATAATGTGACCATCTTACGTGCAATGTTTATAGCATTTTATAGTTTCACTATTTATTTTTGTGTATTATATGAGAAATAGCATATCTTATGCTACTCAAATGTTGTTATCAAAACATGATCATCATAATATTATTGTAAACATAGAAGCTTCATTTGTTGCTGACTTTATGTTGATTTCAAGTCTTTTAGCCTAAAACTCCCAAAAAAAAAAAAAACATCTTCTCTTTGTTTGGAAATCTAAGGCTTTAGCCTTTTACTTATTGGTTTTCAGATTATATTTTTTTACTTGTCTTTTTTATTAACCAACAATAGTTTTATATATTTTTTAAAAATATAACTTTTGTTATATATACATTTTTTAATATAAAAATCATATTTTTAAATTTACTATTCGAGATTGATTAAACAAGATCTCTATTGAATATAAAATTACATAAAACAAAAAAAAATCCATAACAACTTAAGGTTTTGGCTTAAAATTACCTAACTTATTGTTTTATTGTATTTTAATTTAAAGTTATTTATAAGTTAAATTACCTTTTAGTTTTAAGCTACCTAAAAATCTTATGAAACTATTTTTTTCTTTCTTAACTTAAAAGAAGTTTTAAATAAAAAGTATACGAGAGCAAAAATCCAATGATTCGCTTAACCCGCCTAAACTCGACCCGAATTTATAGTGAATGCTCGGATTTATTACCTCAGTGGGTCGAAAACGGATGATGAATTTAGATTTTAATTAGGCTCGGGTCAAAAGCGAGTTATAGTGACACAAACTGCTGAAACCGACCGACCCACGCACATATTAATTAAGCATAACCCTAAACGGTGCCTCCAACAACCAAATTCCCATATTCAGATTTCTCTCTCTCTCTCTCTCTCTCTCTCTCTATATATATATATATATATATATATAATCTGCTTCAATAATAACACCACCAGTATGTCTACCATTTCGCTGCCAGTTCGACCACAATCGACAATGACGCCTCTAACATCCAACCCTAATCGACGATTTGACATCTCATTTACACCTTTATGGTTTATCTCACGCGGCGGCGCAGTGCCTCCTTTTCACAGCCACGGAGTCGTGGTTGTCAATTGACCTGACCGAATCCGACCACAAAATCGATGATTTGCATCAGACGGTTTAATTGTAGTTAGCGAACGAAAATGAATCCAAATTTCCTGAACTCAACACATTCGGTTTGGATAACGATTTGATTTTAAAACTGACCCGAATCCACCCGGCCTCACCCCTAATAAAAAGTCAATGTTGAGTTTAATGACCAAACAAAACCATATAGCAGGCTCTGTAATAGGCACAGGTTTGTGGACTTTTTTTTTTCTTTTTTTGGTACAATGAGAAGAACATACACTGTTTTATATTTAAGAAAGGGAAACGGAAATCATCGCAATAGCCTAATGTTTAAAATTATAAGTAAGGTTTTGTTTGGTAATTTAGTTTTAAGTTAAATTTTTTATTTAATGTTATTTAAAATTAAATAAGAAAAAATTTGTTTGGTATATTGTATGAGTGATTTTAAGACAAAAGACAATACGTTAAAAAAATTTAGCTTAAAATTATTTTTAAGTCAAAAGAATTTAAAATTAAAAAAAATTAACATTTTTTAAATTTTATTTTTATATAATTTTATATTTAATATAGATCTTGATTGATAGATTTTGATGAGTAAATTTTAAAAATATAATTTTGATAAAAAAATAAATAAAATTATTTTATGTAAAAAAACAAACAAAAGGATCAAAACTTTGGAATTTTCAAACAAAAATTTTAAACTTTTTTTTAGTTTAAATTAAAAAATAAAAAATAAAACTTTAAGTATTTTGGCAAAGGAAGGACAAGATGATGCGACGAGGCCACAGAGGTCAGGTATAGACGGCTTTATTGAAACATAATCGGGCACATAAGATTGCGAGAATCCCGCAACAATGGTGCCCACACGACAGCTACAAAGAAGGAGAACCTTAGCCCAAGTGACTTTCGCACGCCCTCTCGTTTCCATTCTTTCCACAAAGCCTTCTCCCTTCGCCTTCTCCCACCTAGAGAAGCTTTTTGACGACGAGAGAGAAAAGTCCTGCGTAGGTTCCCTTCTTTTCTTCATATCTTTTCACCAATATCCCTTCATCGTCTCCAATTCAAATCTCTCTCTCTCTTTCTCTCTACAGACAGAAATACAATAAATACGTACATACATACATACATACATATATATATATATATATATATATATACGATTAGATGAGGAAACTTTGTCCAAATTTCGATAGAGAAGACGGGCTGGAGACGGTGCTTGAGGTGCCGATCCCGGAGGAAATGTTCACGAGCATGGGCAGCAACGTGGCCCTCCGGTGGCAAAACATGGCGACTTGGATGAAGGCCCAAACTTCCGATAAATGGTCGTCGCCCATTATTGCCGGCCGATACAACGAGCTGAGTTTCCTGCTCTACGTCGTGGGGTCTCCGCTCATACCTCTCCAGGTCCAACTCGACCATTCCCTACACCGTCCTGTCAGACACTCTTCAATCGTAAGACAAAAAAAAAAAAAAACTTTCTTCCACTTGTAATGTACTTTTCATCTGAAAATCTTGAGAACCAGCATCAATATATTGGATATTGTTGTTGCAGGAAGCTTCGACGGCGAAATACATCGTGCAGCAGTACATAGCGGCGACGGGAGGGCAAGCGGCGATGAACTCGTTGCGGAGCATGTGCGCGATCGGGGAGGTGAAGATCAGCGCGTCGGATTTCCACCAGGGGGATGAGAGCGTGAACGTGAGGAGCACGGAGGAGGCCGGGGGGTTCGTGCTGTGGCAGAAGAACCCGGACCTGTGGTGCCTTGAGCTGCTTGTGTCCGGCTGCAAGGTCATCTCCGGAAGCAACGGCAAGGTCTCCTGGAGGCAATCCTCCAACCAGCAAACCCCCATCTCCAAGGGTCCTCCCAGACCTTTGCGCCGCTTTTTGCAGGTATATATTCTATTTCTACTATTCTCCTCCTCCTCCTCCTCCTCCTCCTCCCCCTCTTGCCTAACAAAATTACGAGTTTCTCTCTTCTTATTTTCACAATTTATAATTTTATATTACTTAGCTCCCGTTTAAATGTTTAAAAATTTTAATTTTTAATTATATTACACTTATATTTCTCTATTTAAGGGTTATATTACTATTACCCTCTCTATTCTCTGAAATATCAATTCACCTTCTTACTTTTTAATTTTATAACACTTTGATCCAGAAGTTAATTTTTTGTTAACTTTTGAACGAAAAAATATCATTTTCACACTTATACTTTTTGATTTCTTATTTTCACACTTACACTCTATATTTTCTTTATTTTTTGTTTTTTAAAATTACAAAATTTTATTTAAAAATTTTTAATTAAGAAATAAAAAATTACTAAATACAAAAATAAGTAAAATAAAAACATAAAATTTAATTTATTAATTTATTTTTATTTTTA
>JAOTRH010076681.1:0-17504 GCA_034768845.1 Heliamphora exappendiculata
AGAACTCAATTTGATTATTTTAATATTTTAGTATGTTGTTACTGGAATATGTATTAAATCAATTAATGCCTGTGATGTCATTAGACATTAAATATTAAAATTAAAAAAATAAATATCTTAAAATAAGATGGAAAATAAAAATAATAATAATTTGTAAAAGAATATATTATTCGATAATGTTAACCGTGGAACTTAATCCGTATTCAATTTCGGTAACTAATGGATTTATCTAAACTAATATCATAGATTAAATATAATGTAATATTATTATAAACTGTACAATAATAATCTCACAAAATATTTGTAACGGTTTGAATCACCGTTTTATTTAATTTTGTAGGATCTTTATGTGTTTTTTATACTTGGTATCATTTGTTTTAATTTTTAAATTTTCGTAACTATTGGGTAAGGTCCGTAGTTCACGGCTAATCATGTTTTTAAATTTCAGACGTGTCATGAAAAATAAAAATAACCTACTTAATTTTAGCATCGCACATTTCTAGTTACCGATAATATCACATAAATAAATGCTACATGATAATTACTCGCAAAGTAGCCAATAATTTTTCCTCTTTTGGTGGCTATAAATAACCCCGCAAAACTCCATGCTAAACTCATCCAAAGCAGTTTTTGAGACACTCCCAAGTACTGCCAAATATTAGTGTGACCTTCACCTCTGCTATTTTTTGGCTGTTTTAATTCCTCTTCCAAGAATGGCGATGACGAAGAATACTATGGTTCTTCTGGTTTGTGTGACTGCCATCTGGGCCATCGGGAATGCCCAGTTACCTGCCTGCCCGGTGCCCTTGAATCTTTTGGCGCCGCTGGCGCAGCTGCTGCCGATTGAACAGCTACAGAAACTGGTGCCATTGATTATCAATGCCCTCGGTGGCCTCCCTGTCCTCGGTGCTGTCCTCGGTGCTGTCCTCGATGCTATCCAACCCTGTTTAAGTAAGCCATTCGTTGTTCTTCGCTCAGTTTCGCTCCATTTTTCTGATAATTTTCTTACATGGTTTTTTTTTTTTTTTTTAAATTTACCTGGAACAGTATTTTTCTCCCCACCGGATCTTTTTCCCCACCTTTACCCTGGTTGTTTCATTAGGAAATCGTTTTCCCGAAAAAAGATACTTGAAACGGTGCCCCATACTCAAATTTTCACCTTCACTCTTCTCCCTGGAAAACATTCTCCACTGAAACATTTATCGCACGCAAAAAAAGCACTATAAATTCTCATTTTAAAATATTTATGTAGTATGGTTTAATTACAAATTTAGAAGGATTTGTGTTTATTAATATATTTATTTGTTCCCTTTTGCAGCTGTCCTCGCTGGTCTCAATTCGACAGGTTTGCATTCATTTAATTATTTAAAAGAGAAAAAAGAAGTTTCTTTGAATTGTTTAGGCTAATTCACGTAGATTTTGCATTTTTTTTATTTTTTTATCTTTTGGTTAGATTTTTTGATTTTTAAAATCGTCTCGATAAGAGAAATCTAAAAAGCATGTTTTTTTGATCAAAAAATGAAAAAAAGAAATTTTACTAAAAACAAAAATAAACAAATTAAAATTTGTTTATTAACTTATTTTGTTTTTTCTAAACGTATTTCATATTTGTTCGAAAAAGTTTACTTTTTTTACTAATCTCAATAAAAATAGTCTGAAAGTACATATAAAATTTCATCAAATAGTTAAAAAAACACACTAAAAACCAAAATAAATAAATAAGCCATTATTTTAAAATGGGAATGTTTTGATTGGAGTTCCATCTTTGATCCAAGCTTAATGCATGCATGTTCTCACGATCAAAAGTTTTATCTTTAATTTTATGTTGCAGCTCCAACTCCAACAGCAGGACTCCCAACACTCCCAGGACTCTGAGAGTTCTTAGATGACATGATGGAATAAAACGAAGTACTGTTGTGACTTTGTTACTAAACTTGTGAGAGGAGTCCTCCACATACTATTATGCTATTATGTTTTTTTTTTTTTTTTTTATGTTGATGGAGAGAGTAGACGTCACTCATCTTGCGAGTGACTTGCTTTTCTTCAACCTTGTCTCGTATTGGCATTTGGAATACCATATTATTGTACTATTTATAAATTAATGACAAGGTGACTTTTTTATCTTACTAAATAACTTGTCATATGATGTTGTACAATAACACATATTTATACAATGGATTTAATATGAATTCAACTTATATCTAATAAAATACTTTATCTCCATATGGGTTTTTTTGAATTCACTAGCCAATACATATTGTGAGATTACTCTTGGTGTTATTATTATTATTAATTTTTTTCAACCGAAAAAAATATTTTATTAACAACACAATTGAGTACATAAGCGCACATCAAAAATAATCAACAGAAACAGCAACCGGATAAATCCTCAGACTAACAAAACTAAAGAAAATGAAACTAAATAAAACCATCCCCTTAAAGATCACAAAGCAGATAAGGTGCTAACACCCAACTCCCAAAAAAAACTCACATTCGATCACATCAAGAAAAAGATAAAGTCTGACGTGTCTTTGAATAACATTTGAAAATATTAGTGACTTATAAAATTATTCTATTCCATTAAATATGATGTCTATTGAAGGTGTGCGCAAATGGGTGCGGTGTAAATTGAGTAAAAATTCATTAATTAAACTATTTATAGCGGTATAAAAAATTTCAATTCACTTTCAAACCATCCACTTTATAAAATCGAGGGATTAATTATTTTTTTGAGCAATTTTGCAATGACGGGTTGGGCGGATTGACAGTTTAAAAATTAAATAGAATATTAAAAATTTAAAATTTATTGTTTAAGTGGATTATCAAAGAAAACCGCAATCCCGCTACCACAGTTCAAATTTCAACAATATTTAAAAGTAAATTGTTTACACAAAGCAAGCAAATGACATGGTGAAATTAAATATTTAACAGTAATATTTTAATAAATAATTTAAATCAATAAACAATAATATCTAAATAAACAGTTTAAAGAAATTTACAACATACGCTGCTACAGTTTAAAAATTAAATAAATATTATAATAATATTTTACTGATTTGTTTGTGTTTTGACTATTTTGTTTTTAAGGGGGTGCGGGGATTAAAAATCTTAAACTATAAAACATGTGCGGTGCGAGTCGATTGCTGAGCGGGTTAAATGATTTAAAACCAACTCTCCAATTGATCCATTGAATTTCATTCACAATATGTCTAATTCATCATTCTCTTTCTTTTAAATTTGTTTAAATCGGTGTGGGGTGAACAGATGCGGGACAATTGAACGAGTTGAGCAGATTGTTGAATAACTCTAATTTCTATGTACCTACATTTGACAAATGTCATGAATATTTTTTTTATAACATCACGCATTGTACCTACATTGGATTCGAAGTCATCGACATCCACTAAGAATAGCAAGCGAACAAGAAACAGAACAAAGAAACTGCAATAGCATAAATCCAGCAAGACGTCATGTTTAGGCCAGATTGGTAACCTTAGTTTTTTAGTTTTTTTAGTTAAAAATGTCAACAAATCAAGATTGCTCATTTAGTAAAAAAATAAAAAAATAAAAAAACTAAAAAATTAAATCAAAACACAAATTTTTAAGATATTCTATACAAATTTTTATCACTTTTAAAATACAATGTTACTCTTTATTCATAACTTATTTACTACTACTACGAACTATATATAATTGTTAATATTAAATATAGAGAAAGGTAAAATTGTCTATTTTGAACAAAAGATAAAAAGAAATAGTTTTTTATCTAAACAACTAATTTAAAAAAACTAACTTAAAAACTAAATTATCAAACAATTTATTTTAAACCAAATTTAATTTTTTTAACTAAAAATATAAAAAATAAATTAAAAAAATTAACTTTTAAACTAGTTATCAGGCCTTAGTAGTAACAACTGAAACGGGAGAGTGTGCTGCCTTGAAACGGGGGAGCGTGCTGCGCCTAAAAGAGCAGCACGTTGGTGCTATGCATTGCTTGGTATTTTTGTTGAATAAATTTTTATGATTTAATTTGTTTATTACGTAGAGCTCGTTGAATTTGTTCAATATATAATATTTTAGATTTAGCTGATATCTGTAAGTAAGTGATTGAATAACATTTATTTAATAATATTAAATAACATTTGTTTAACAATTTGTTCAGTATTGGCAGAAGCATGCTGCCGTTTTAGGAGCAGCACTCTCTCCGCGTCCGTAACAACTACTTGCAAACAATAGTCATCTTTGCCCGATGCCAGTGACTGGATCGTAATTGCGTGCAAGGGCGCACTATCACAGCCGATGTGTTCGCTAATGCTTTTGTTTGTTGCTTCTATTTTTTTATCTTTTAAAAACTTGTGCCAATTTATTTGTTACATTTTTCACTTTTTCTTTCCTTGTAAACTAAAAACAACTCCAAAATATTTATTTTAAAAATGATTGCTGATAAGTTTTGTTTTAAAACTTTTGACTTTTGAGTTTCAATAATCAACTCCTTTTCTACGGGTGTTTGGGAATGTTTATAGCTCACCGATTTTAAAATAATAAAACCTGAGTAAAGTTAGGAAATTCCTCCAATGAAGATAACAATTTTTTTTTGTAAACAACCTATGAGAACAATCAATTCGTACCCCCAATGGTTGCTCAAATACATTTAAAAAAAATCACGTTCTAAAATAATTTTCAATAAAATGCTATCTAGCGGAATCCGCTCGAGCAGACTCTTCACCGCTCGAGCGGTGGAGCACTCGAAAGTTCACTGTCCAAAGTAAGATTTCTTAGAAGTTGAAAAAATCACCATTTTTTCTCATCCTTTGAACATGATGTTGGATAGGCGAATTCAGGATGTAAAACATGCATTTGAGAGTAAAACAACTATCTTTCAACTCAAAAATTCGAAATCAAATTTATTTATCGAGATACATTATTTAAAGGTTAAAACTTTCAACCCATCAAACGAACAAAACGTCATCACAATGCATACATAACATGAGTACTCCAAAAGAAAACAAGAATTACGTGTTTACAATTTTATTTCTCAAAACAATACTATCCAAGAATGTGTAATCATATCAAATATTCAAAAAAAGGTCCAGCAACCATCATCTTACTCCAGAACCTTCTTCCTGCTATCACCTTAAATGTTGTTATACAACATGAGCCGAAGTTTGTAGAAAAAAAACTGACAATGAACATATGCGTGACATGTGAAAATGGCTATGCGGGATGCACACATAAGTTTATCCAAACCCAACATCATTTGTCCCGAGTCGAATTCCAATACATAACTAAGTTTTCAAACTAACTCGACGTATTCCCATATCCTATCATTTTATCTATTCATCAAATTAAGGTTTTACCTACCAAATTTATTCATTAATTCAATCAAGTATCAAAGTCGGACGGTGCCTAAAGACTCAGGTGTATTTATCACCACCGAGCCACGCGAGGTTCGTGGAATAAATATCCATTCTAAAGCCTGACCCGTGAGAGCACACATTTTTTATTTTTCTCAAAAACATTAATGGGTGGGCCGTTCAAGAGCACGTTTTTACAGGGATTAACCCGAAAGAATGGCCTACCTTGCATTACGTAAGTTTTTAATTTTTCACCGATGAGCAACTCGTACCTAAACTTAATCATTCAATTTCATCACATGGTACTTCAATTATTCAATTATTTTATTTCATTAATAATCAAACGAGTCCAACCCTCAATCCGGTTCCTCTTGCCAAACCCATATCACTACGGTTCGAAACCCAACCATCATATGTCTTTTTCGATTTTACACTAAAATCGCCAACTTTAACACCGAACATTGTCATGTGCCACATAAATTCATGGAATGTATATGCAATAGGTTATTACAACTTTCAATTCAACCAACAATCACATCAATTTCAACATATGGGTTCCTTAACCCAAAAGCCCCCAAATTTCATGGTTTAATCTCAAATTCAAACCCTAGCTTATCATTATTCAAATCCTACCGTATCCAACAACAACGTGAAGATAGAATCATGTTAAATCACTCATAAATATAAGATTTAACCTTCATTAACATCAAATCATAACCTAGGACTTCGAAAACACTATTTTCATGTTTTTATGTTCTTAAAATCAAAGATACAACACATATCATATAGATATTTAAGGATAGTCATAAATTCTATTTTTGGAACGCTAGATTCGCAAGAAAAAGGCACAAATGAGCTCCAACCACGTAAATCTCCAACCAAAAGACGATAATAAAACCTCCAACATCTAGCTCGAGCCTCCAACGGGCAAACAACCAAAATGGATGCAAGAGATCTCACGAAGAGGAGCTAAGAATGCTCCAACAACCCCCCAAATACAAACCCTAGCCCTCACTTCTATTCTAGAGAGGGAGAGAAAGGAAAGAATGAAGGTAAAAAGGGTAAAAATCGTAACTTATAAGCTGTACGTCGATTGTCAGCTCGAGCGGACTCCCCACCGCTCGAGCGGTCCCTAAGTCCAAAAACTCGTGGCCACCTGTTTGCTCAATCGGTCTACCCTCCGCTCGAGCGGTCAAAACTGGGTAGAAATTCCAAACCACAAAAGCTAAAACTAAACTAAACATATGCTAAACACCTCATAACAACATTCTCATGCATTACCCAACATCTAATCATCGTTAGTAAACATATACAAGCTCAAATTTTTATTTTTACACCTAATCCACACATTTAACCGTTCCCACCGAACGTAAGATACTCATTTTCATTAATACTAGAAAATAACAAGGGACCAGGCCCTTACAATGCTGCTGCTAGTAGTTTATAGAATGTAACTAATAGCAAAGTTGTGAGTGTTTGGAAAAGATTTAACTTATAGCTAAAATCAATAGTAGAAAGCTAAAAACTAATAGCAAAAACTTGGCCAAACACCCCCATTTTCATATACAACTAACAACCACAAAATTGAATAGAGTACATTTGAGATGGGCTTTGGAAGACACTTGAGCCCCGTTTGTTTTGGAAGATTGGGGAGGAGAATTGACACAGAAAACAAGGATAAGGCCTAATTGATAATCTTGACTTTTTGATTTTTTTTGCTAAAAACGCTTAAAAATCAAAATTACATGTTTGACAAAAAAGTTAAAAGGCCAAAAAATCAAATTGAATCAAAACACAAACTCTCAAAATATTCTATTCAAATTTTCATCATTTTTAAAATACTATAATATCTTTTATTTATAACTTATATACTGTCACTACCAACTAAATATAATTGTTAGGGTAAATTACACTAACCTCTCTTGAAATTTACCAAAATATCAACCACCTCCCATGTGGTTTTAGAAATGTCATTAACCTCCCATCTGGTTTAGTTTTTGCATTAAATTAGTCCAACCGTTAATATTTTCGTTAATTTTAATGGAAACACTGTTTAAAAATTAAAAAAATAATACAAAATTATTTTTTAATTATTTTTTGTATTTGAAACATTTTATTATTATAATTAGAAAATATTTTTTATTTTATTTTCATTTTTATTGAAAAAACAGTGTTACTGTTTTATAGAAAAAATAAAAAAATAAAAAAAAACTATTTTTTAATTATTTTTAAAAATTTTAAACAGTGTTTCCGTTAAAGTTAACGAAAATATTGACGGTTGAACAAATTTGATACAAAAATTAAACTAGATGAGAAGTGACATTTCTAAAATCACATAGGAGGTAGTTGATGTTTTAGTAAATCTCATGGGAGGTCAGCGTAATTTATCCTAATTATTAATATTAAATATATAAAATAATAAAACTGTCCATTTTGAAAAAAATAGCTAATTTTTTACTGAAATAACAAATTTCAAAAAAGCTAGTTTAAATACATCAAAAAAAAGTCATGTAATGGCACTCAAAATTGCCACTAAAAAATATTATTCTGGGCATTTTTAAGTTTAGTGGCATTTATAACAAATGCCTTCGATACCCGTGCCACTTTAGGTATTAGTGACATTTGTATGGCACTTATAAATGCCACCCAAATTTGATGGCTAATGACGTCTCAATGTTAAGTTAAAAACTTTTTGTGGCACTTGTAAATGTCGTTGTCAAGGGTATATATCAAAAAATATTATTTAGACATATTTTTGAAATGGTACATTAAATGCCACAATTGAATACCTTTGCATCACTTATAAATGTCACCATAAATATTTTTAGTAGCACCTCAAAGTGTCATTGTTTTTCTTAAGTGGCATTCATTTGTGTATTGAATAGAAATAAAAAGTGCCGTTAACTTTTTTCTTTAATGGCATTTTGAAAAGCAACACAAGCAAATGCCACAAGAAATAATTGTACTGACATTTAAAAATATCACTATAAATTATTCTTGTTATGAAAAATGTCACCACATAATCTTTTAGTAGTATATGAAAATAACTATAAAATTATTTATCATTTAACAGTAACATTCAACTATCTTGTAATAGTGTGTGAATTTCAAATATCATCCCCATGATGCTATCCCACAATCCATAATTAAATCACAATAATTTAAACAATGGCTATAAATTTAATTATCACAATGAAATAAAACTATAGTAAAAAATATTTAATCTCCACAAATAAGTTGCTAAAAATTCAACCATATACAAACTATGAAAAATATTATATTTAATCACAGTCATATCTAAATCCATCAATTTTCTTTAAATTGAACTAAACAATTTTCATTACTTCAATGAATAACTATATTTCCAAATTTACTTATATGAATAGGTCCCGATTAGCATCCACGACCTGTGAAATCTGCATAAAAAAATGTAACAAAATTAGGGACTATATACATTAATCAAATAATTAATTCGATAATAAAAGTAATAATTAGGAGTAAAAAAACTACCACTGTAATATCCTGGTATTCCATATCGAAAAGAGAGGGAGTTCTTGGGTTATAAAGGAAAAATTTTGAACCTTTACATTCAACGAGACCTTTTTTCATGTGGTAGAGACCCTAACAGAACTCTGCAGTTAAGCGTATTTGGGCGGGAGCAATGCAAGGATGAGTGACCTATGAGAAGAACAAAACCGTGAGGGCATTTGCCCAAAGTGGACAATATCATTGTAATGAGAAGGGTCGGGGTGTTACAAATGGTATCAGAGTCGACTTTCCTCACCTCTAAGTGTGGGCCCCTGTCGTCTCACGTGACACGTGGGCGGGTTACTGAGTGGACGGGTCGATAAGGACTGGCAGGCTACCAGAGTTGGCAGGCTACTGCACGGGGACATGCAGCCCTAAGGGGGTTGATTATGATATCCTGGTATCTCACATCGAAAGGGAGAGGGAGTTCTTGGGTTATAAAAGAAAAATCTTGGACCCTTACATTCAACGAGACCTTTTCCCAAGTGGTAGAGACCCTAACAGAACTCCGCAGTTTAGCACATTTAAGCGGGAGCAATGCAAGAATGGGTGACCCTTTGAAAAGAACAAAATCGTGAGGGTTTTACCAAAGCGGACAAGATCGTTGCCATGAGAAGGGTCGAGGTGTTACGACCACAAATGAAGTTGTCCAAGCAACATGAGTTTCAACAGTTTATCCAATTGTTCTAGTAAGTCCATACGTTCATATCAAGCTCTCATTGGGTTTAATTGCGACTTGAACATGTACCTCCCAGTAGTCATGCCTTAGTTATTCTCCCTCCACTTCTTTAGATGGGTCCATGCTATGAAGAACTCTTATTACAATTGTTTCTGATGGGCGAATGATACTCTTAACAACAGTATCTCCAACCTATATATTATTTTTCAAACAGTTGAGTAAAGTAGTTGCATGATATGGTAGCTCATAATTATTTTTTATTATGAATTGAAAACCTAGTATTTTTTATCAACAAAAAGAGCAACAAGCAGCAAAAACCCATAGCAAGCGAAATAGCAACAAGCAGCAATACCCATAGCAAAAACCCATAGAAAAGAGAAACGATGTATGATAGTCATGCCCTGCCCCCAACCAAGCGATAATTCGTCTTATTCTAATGGATATGTAATTCTATCAAAGACTACAAAAAGGGTCTCGCGACCATTCGTCTTATTCCAACACCTTTTTTCCGCTATCACATGAAAGGGGTTCTATAACATGAGGCTCGTAGAAAAAAGACTAAGAATGAACATGTGCATGATATGCGAGGATGGTTATGTGAAATGCAATACATAATTTTTTTCAAAACCATTTCTGTTTTCCAAACCAAACTTCATTTTTCCATAACCAATTTCTTTTCACATAACTGGATTTTCATCCAAAAATCGTAGTTTAACGGCCTATTACCATATTAAATTCAACCGTTTCAACATGCCACCACACCATTTTCCAACCATCCCAAGGTTTTCCAAGTTCCACAATTCATTCACGCCATTCAATTAAGGCTTACCAACCCGATTCCATTATCGATTTACTAAAGTACCAAAACCCGAATGGCTCATATAGACCCAAGCGTAGTCATCACAATCAGACCACGCAAGGCCTGAAGGATAAGTACCTATTCTACAACCCGACATAGATAACACACATTCTCGGTTTTCCTCGAAAATATCGATGGGTAGGCCGCCCAGAGCAAGCTTTTACAGGGATTCATCCGATGGAAGAGCCTACTATACATTGCGCAAGTTTTCGATCTTTCACCGAGGAGTTTCTTGAGCCTAACTTAGTCATTCAATTCAATTATACGATACTTTAATTATATTATTTTCATTAATCACCAATACGAGTCCAACCGTCAACCCGGTTCCTCTCGCCAAAATCCCACACAATTACGATTTCAATTTCCAACCATTTCATACATTTTCATAATTCATAAATTCAAGTATAAAAGTTCAAAAACTCCAAAGTTAACATTTCATAGGGTTTACATCCAACGAGTAACCGATTTTACACAAAAAAATCTAGCCCAACATCCACTGTTCTCACATATTATATAAATTCATGAAATTTATATGCGACTAAGTTAATATATCCCTAATTTGTCCAAAATTTTAATCAATTTCAACATTTGGATCCCTTAACCCCAAAAGCCCCAATTTCCATAGTTTTGACTCAAATCTAAAGCCCTAACCCACTATTTTTCAATTTAATCATCTCCAACAACAATCACATGTTAAAACCACCTTAAACCATCCACTTATTCAAGATTTAACATTTATCAACACTAAACCCTAACCTAAGAATCCCAAAAACATAGATTCATCATGCTTATATGTTTAAATTCAAAACAATCAACTCATATCTAATAATGTTCACAAGCAGTCATAGATCCTACCTTTTTTATGACAAATCCACATGAAAGAAGTCCTAGAAAATTTCAACCACAAAAACCTCCAACCGAAAGGCGAGAAGGAAGCTTCAAACACCAAGCTCAAGCCTCCAATGGAAGTTCAACCAAAAGGAAAGCAAAGAATCACCATCAAGTAGTGCAGGGGAAGCCCTAAGAAGCACCAAGAAGAGTTCTAAGGCTCCTAACACAAGTTTAGATAGAGAAAAAAATGAGTGAAATGAAAAAAAAAGGATTAACTCGCGACTTTAAAGTCTACTCGCCAACAATCCGCTCGAGCGGACTTGGGGCCGCTCGAGCGGTCCCCTCTTACCCGATTTTAAAAAAAAAAGAAGCTTCTGGCACTAGTTCGCTCGAGCAGTTCTTCACCCACTCAAGTAGTCCTTCGCCCGCTGAAGCAGCCAATGCTGATAGGGACCTCTAACGAAAAATGCACACATGGATTGAATAACAAGCCAAACACCTCAAAATTCATCCAAATAATCCACAACAATTATTCTCATGCATTACCAAGTATGTAATTATTGTTAATAACCGTTATTTTGATCAAGTTTTAATTCTTTCGCAAAATTAAACACTTAACCATTTTCTCCCGAAAGCATCATAACATGATTTCATTAATCCTTAAAAATAAAAAGGAATCGGTCCCTACATAAAACTTCTCAGCTTCTGCATTTGGTGTATCTGGCACATCTTCGGGGTTACCTCCATCATTACCAACTCTATGATCTTCATTTGGAGTTCCAAATGCATCATGAAGTAATCCATTAATGTCAATATTTACGTCTGGCTCATTTTGAGTGTGAGTTTTAATGCGGGTTGCAGCAGATGAGGATGTTTCACCCTGCAAGACCTAATTATTATATCCCGATGTAAATCCGTCACGTATGAGATGGTCATAGGCAATTGACCGAGTGACAGGAACAATAAGTCCACACTTCACATATGGACATATAATCTTATCCTCATTACTTGCGTCTTGAAAAGCAAAATAAGGAACATATCGACTCCTTTTTGGTAAGCATCACTTAATCTTGATTGATACATCCAACTCTTATCCGTTATGAAACAATCTCGGTTGTACAGTTTATGACGTAACACACCCAAATTCAATATATTAGTGCATGAATATATGGTAGATCCTATCAAAGTAATACACAAGAATAATATATTTTTATCATTGTCCTATATAAATATGCTACTAAAAGTGCAGCTCAATGCCTAATACAGGATGTAGGCATGCACACGGTCTGAATTGAATCGATTCTTTAAAAAATCATAGACCACAGAATGTAGAAATGATTTCAACATTATTAACCCCACATAGGTTGTGAATAAATATTAGTGCACCAGTTGTAAATATTAGATGAGCAAAGTTTAATCCTAATGATCCATCACAACAGCGCAGCAAAATTTAATCCCAATGATCCCAGTTGTAAAAATTAGTGGAGCATCCAATGATCCATCACAACAGTGCAGCAAAGATAACACATAGATAAGCAAAGTTTAATCCCAAATTTTCTACAGTGCAGCCAATGATCCATCAACAGTGCATTTGAGCTTTATGTTGTTAATTCTTATGTTTTTGTCGAAGTGGGACTCACCACTGTGTGTGTTTTTATTGTTTTGTTTGTGCTGTGTGGTTTCGGTGGATGTGTTTGGTTTTTCTTGCAATCTGAAGCTTTGGATTTTGGAACGGAACATTTTAAGCTAATGCGCTATAATTGTAAATATAATTCAAGCTAATTCTAATGATGGTACCGTTCATATTATAGAATTCATTGAGAAGATCGTTTGTACAAAATATTAAATTGATCGGGTATCAATAACTAAATTATTTGAACATGTTTATTATAAATAAATTAACGATCTATTTCTAAAATCACACGTACCACTAAAATAAATATTATATGAAACCTTATCTATTGAGTGCAATCTAATTTTATATGTAAATGATCTCCTCAATGATAAATAATTTTCAGTTTGAATTGGCCTATACTATGATCTTCTCGATGTGTTGTAGTTTTTTACCAAATCTTAAACTGCCAAATCTTAAGTTTAGTTTTGGGTTTTGGTAAAGAGAATTTTAAGTTAAAAAGAAAATTGTTGTATCTATAACTTAAGTTCAAATTACCGTTCATATTATGAAACTCAATGAGAAGATTGCTTGTATAAAATAACAAATTGGTTGCTTATCAATAACTAAATGATATGAACATATTTATTATAAATAAATTAACGGTATATTCTTAAAATCACATATACCAGTAAAAATAAATATTATAATGTACTACATTAGTAGATATTTGATAATTTTAATTTTATACAACGATGATCTTTTCAATGTGCTCCATAAGGTAAATGGTTCTGATTACTGAGATGAGCTTGAATTGGCCCACTTTATAATCTTCTCAATGTGATGCTCAAATTATTTTTGGCATGGCCAATCTGAAATGTTGCCCAAATGATCAAATCTGAAGTATACGGATACGCATGATAAAACAAAATAAAAATATTAAATAAGTGGCACTTTTTAAAATGACACAAAATATTTTTGTGACATTTTTAACCTGAATGCCTCTCTTATTAAATTTAGTTTACTAACACATTAAAAAATGCCACTATTATTGAATTTAGGTGGCACTCACATATCAAATGACATTAAAATATATAATTTGGTTGTAGTTTAGTGTCATATTTAATAAAATGACACTAGAATAAATCTTTTGTGTCCTTTTTTTCAAAAATGTCATTAGAATAGTGTCACTAAATCAAGTATTTATTGTAGTTACGTAATAACCTATTTTAAACTCAATTTAACTTTTTGATTAAAAATACAAAAAAACAAAACTAGCTTTCAAGCTAGTTGCCAATAAGGCCCAAAGACAAGGTTACCTTTTTTTTTTTCAGTCACTTTGGTATAGTTAGTTCTACGTTTATATGACTGGACTGGAAACTAATGATTCAATAAATTAGGAATTAAGAATATTATTAGTATCAATCTTTAGATTATTTTATCGTTTTATTTAACTGTCAAAATTAATTTTACAAATCTTATTTAATTCTTTACTTCACTCTAAACTCAATACGAACTAAATTTCTCGCAATATAATTTTTGAAATTCTTTTTAGAATATAATTTTTTGAAAATACAATCGAACAAGGTAGGTCCTACTCCTATATACTTTTCTAGTTCAATTCGAAACTGATGGTTCAACAAACATCTCCTTAATAGTTAATACCATGAATTCAAAATTAATAATTTAAAATGCATCGAATTGTCCAATTCAATTTCGCAAATAGCAATATTGTTAATTTAAAAACTGACTTCATACTCGGACAAACCCACATATATTTTTACTAATTCCAAAATTGTAAAAATAACAAGTAAAAATATCTTAGTAAAACATAAATAAAAAATAAATAGAGACAACAAAAGTTGAAAACAATAATTTTTTAATCTTTATTGAATCGTACTTTATGCTTCCTATGAAATGAAAACACTTATTTCCTTTCAAAAAAAGTAAGCTTTTTTCAACACTAATAAAAAAAGAAAAAAAACAACTTTTAGATTTCCAATAAATAGAAAATTTTAAAAAGTAATTTTCTCTGTAAAACATAACAAAACAGAAAATACAAAAAAAAAAAAAAACTTCCAAAAAACGTCCTAAGTGCCTGTTTAGGAAGTCTAAAAAACTTGATTTTTAAGAGATTTAGCTTTTCTTAAAAAGAGAGGAATAAGAAAAAATTAAATTATTTGGGATAAATTTTTGTAGTAGTTTTTTTGTTTTTTTATTTTTTATTAAAATGTCTAAAATGCATTTAATGTTAGTTTTTAAGTTGTTGTGTTTGGAATATTGACCAGACTTTTTTTTTGTAAGTATGGCTGACTTTTTTAAATAAGGGTTATAATTTGAAAAAAAAATTAGAGTGTTTGAGATATGTATTAACTTTTTTTCTTGAATTACGAGATGAAAAAAAAGTTAGTTATTTTTTAAAAAACCAAACTAGATAGCTTAAAAGTGAATATTTTTTTGTAAAAAAACTAACTTAAAAACTATCACAAATAGCACCACCTAAATTTACTCTAAAAGTACTAAATATTTGCTGGCTAAGCTAAACCAAACAGAGGCAAGTTTGAGATGCCTAAAAAAAACCGCAGTTACCTTTTTCTCCATTAACTGAGGCAAGCTATCCCAAATCCTAAAAAGAACCTCCGAGGCAAGCTATCCCTCTTCTTCCGATGAATTTCTCAAACATTTTTCAACCCACCCCACCAATACTTAGCCACAAATTTACATGTATATAGAAAGCTTTGGTTGGACAATTTCCATTAGTGTAATAGCAGTGGATATGTTGTAACTAAAAATTACTGTGTGAATTTGTTTTATATTATAGTGGGTATCCCATTAATCCAGATTATATTGTGTTTGGATTGTTTTGAGGAAAAATTGGCTTTTGTTTGGTCAGATTGTATTAAAAGCACCTTTAGGGAACGGTCATAACTAGTTAGTTTATAAAAAGTGAGAAATTATATATGGTCCTTGATTGATCACAAAATTTGTTAAACTTTTGAATACATTTATGAAAAGGAAACTCCCTTGTTGACATAAGAAAAGAAGAAAGATTCTAAAAATAACTATTTTATTAAAAATAATACGTTTAATCAATGAATTTACTCATTCAATTTTTACAACATCTAGAGGTCAAGATTATTAAAAAATTTGCGTCACAGTAGTATTCTGTTTTCTTATTGGTGTTGTTTGAACTTTAATATAATGATTAATTCAAATTTATATAAATATATACATATAACATGTAAATGAAAGTAAAGGGGGCTGTAGCAGCACATCTCAAAGCTCTGTTTGTAGAGCCGATCCTAACAAGGCAATACATCAGTGGGCCTTTCCTTAAAACACTATCTCAAGCACACTTGAAAAAACTAACAGGTGCATTCTCATGCGAGGAAGTGTGTACAGTCATAGCAGGGTGTGAGGGCAACAAGGCTTCAGGTTCATATGGTTTCAATTTTAGTTTCATTCAAAAGTTTTGTTCTACCATGGAACCTATAATTATGAGGTTCATGAGTGACTTCCATTGCAATGGCAAATTGGTGAGGGGCCTAAATGATTCTTTCATAACTTTGATACCCAAGTCCTCTAGCCCCAGGGGCTTCAATATTATAGGCCGATTAGCTTGGTGCGAGTGGCCTCTAAAATCTTAGCAAAAACCCTGGCTAATAGAATGAAGCAGGTTACCCACCAGGTGGTGGGTGAAGTACAAACTACCTTCATCAAAGGTAGGAAAATCCTGGATGGTGAACTGATAACCAATGAGATCATTGATTTATGGAAGAGGAAGAAACAATCATGGCTTATTTTAAAGCTAGATTTTCATAAGGCTTATGATTCTGTCAATTGGAAGTATCTGTTTACAATAATGTCAAGCTTTGGCTTTGGAAGTAAATGGGTGAGCTGGATAGAGGAGTGTATCTCATCTCCATCTTTGGCAGTGTTAGTAAATGGAGCCGTTACAGAGAGCTTTAGGATGCAGAGGGGCCTAAGACAAGGGGACCCTTTATCCCCTTTCCTCTTCAATCTTGCCGCAGAAGGTCTGAACATCTTGGTTTCAAGAGCCAAGGCGAAGGGGTTGATCAAGGGGATTGAGGTGGGGGCAGAGGCTCTAACTATCACACATCTGCAATTCGCAGACGACACAGTCTTCTTTTGCAATAATAACCCAGAGGAGCTGAAGAATATTAAGCGAGTTTTGAGATGTTTTGAACTCATATCCGGCTTGAAGGTGAACTATCATAAGAGTGCCCTATGTGGAGTTGGTATGCAATCTGCAGAAGTGACCTCTGTAGCATGCCTGTTGAATTGCAAAGTAGGGAGGCTACCTATGCAGTTCTTAGGTCTACCATTGGGAGCAAGCATGAAGAAAAATGTGACTTGGGAGCCTCTTGTGAAAAAGCTAAAGAACAAGCTGAACGGGTAGGGCAGGAAGTATCTATCTATGGCAGGTAGGGTTGTTCTCATAAAATCTTCCTTATCAAATATACCCACATACTACTTGTCCCTATATAGAATGCCTGATTAGGTTAAGGAGGTTCTGGATAAGGTCCAAAGGAAGTTTTTATGAGGTGAGGAAGAGGAGAAGAGGAAGCTACATCTTCTATCATGGGATAAGGTGACAACCTCAATACAGCAAGGTGGTCT
>JAOTRH010076692.1:0-17503 GCA_034768845.1 Heliamphora exappendiculata
GGAACGACGGTTTTGGGGTGGGACAATGGTTTTTCATTAATTTGAACGAAATTTTTAACGGTTGGGTCTCTTTGATATTAAAATCAAATTTGATGGGAGATTTGTGCAATTTTTAAAATCACAAGGGAGATTTCTGTTTTTGTCAGAAACCTCATAGATGATCAGTGAAATTTATCTTAAATTTTTTTATATGCTTTTTTTGTCTATAGTGAAATGTTTTAAATTTTTAATATTAGCTCAAACGAGTATAGTAAAATATTTTAATATTAGTTCAAACAAGTATACTTGTTTCTTTTTTCATGTAAAAAATTAAAAAAATAAAAAATTTGATAAAAAATTTAAAAAAAGCTCAAATAAGGTGAAAAAAATCATTTTAAAGCTTTATAAGGCACTTTTTTTTTTTAATATTTTTTTAAATTTCAATCAAAATAGCTATACTTTTAAATTTATTTTATTATAATGAATCAAAAAAGTAAAAAAATTTAGAGTAAAAAATTTTAAAAAATTTAAAAAAAACTGAAAAAGCCACACACACACACAAAAAAAGGAAAAAAAAATTATCCCAGATAGTGCGTTGGTGAAGAAATGTATACTTTTTCTAAATCATTTCAATTAAATGAGTTTTAAAAATATAATAATTATTTTTTTTTCTAAAAAAAAAAATAAAAAAAAATAAAAAAGAAAATCATAGGTAGAACATTTTATTATACTCGTTTGAGTTAATGTTAAAACATTTCACTATAGAAATTAATATTTTTTTATCAAAATTAATATTTTTTTATCAAAATTAAAAATTTAAAAATAAAAATAAAATAATAAATTAATAAATTAAATTTTAAGTTTTTAATTTACTTATTTTTGTATTTAGTAATTTTTTTAATTAAAAAATTTAAATAAAATTTTGTAATTAAAAAAACAATGAAAATACTATTGAAACAGTGAAAACACTGTTGAAACAGTATAAGTGGGTGCAGTGATATTTCAGAGAATAGAATAGGCGACAGTAATATAACTCTTAAATATAAAATGTGTAAATGTAATATACCCTTAAAATTAATGACATGAAGCTAAAAGTTACTCGCAATAACTTTGGCAAACACTCTCATTGTGAGTTTTCTAGGATTCACAAAATAAAAATTTGAAAAATCTTATAATAAAGTCATGAAAATATAGGAGATGGCCATGGAGGAGTCTCGATCATTTTGCATCAACTCAGAACTTTTTTTCTCATCAAAACAATGTTCCTCTCTTTTATCCCCATTGCACAACACCAATTGTAATTAGGGGTGTTCATGGTCCGATTTGGTTCAATTTTGAACTAAATTAAGAATTAAATCGTTGTGAACAATTTTAAGAGTTTTAGAATTGAAACTGAACCGTATGTACATAGAACTGAACCGAATCAAAGTGTTTATGGTCCAATTTAATTTGATTTTAAACTAAACCAATAACTAAATTGTTGTGAACAGTTCCAAGAGTTTAAGAACTGAAATCGAACCGTATGTATTATGGAACCAAACCAATAAATAACGGTTTGGTTCTAGTTTGGAATTGCGGTTCTAAGGGTAATTATTTGTTACCTATTTTATGTTTAAGTTTTTTTTTACATTTATTTGTTTTATTTTTTCTATTAAAATTTTCTTATATTATTTTATTTTATATTTTCTTTTATCATTTATTTCATAGTCTTACAAAGAGAGATTTTCATTTTTATAAACTATAAATTATATTTTTTTATTTTTTTATCTATTACCAATAGTTTATGAATTATAAAATATTACAATATTATGAGAAAAAAAAGGGGAAATAAAAAAAGTAGTAAAATAAAATAAATAGTATTTTTAAATTTTTATTTATATATAATACATAATATAAATATTATTAATAAATAAAGGATCGGTTCGGTTTCATACGATTTTTTGAAACTTATTCCGAGAATCGAATTATAAGGAATGATTTTTAATTATTTAAAATCGGAACCAAACTGGACCAAACCATGCGATTTGGATCGATCCAGACCAATTTAACGATTTCAACGATTTTTTGAACACTCATAATTGTAGCCATATTAGATAGCCTCTCTTTTGGATGCTCCTCTCCTCAAGATGAGGCTGTCCGTTGAGACTCTTCAATATTTTATTTTTTTGCGTCTTAGGTCGGTTCAAAATGATAATTTAAACGAGGGGCACACATGAGTCAGTTTGGTTTGATTTCATACTAAATTTAGAATTGAATCAATTTTGATCGATTCTAATTTTTTGAAGGGAATTTCAATCAAAAGTCCCAAAAAATAAATTTTAATGTGCAAGATTCATAAACAAAAATTTTGACGTGTTAGGTCCAATTGCGTGATTTTTTTCAAAAATACCTTACAAACAGATAAATTTATTTGTTTGCATATTAACATAGATAATGCAAACTGTGTTCTTTATACATGTTTTGAAAATAAATAAATAAATATATCTGTTTTAAGGTATTTTTGTCACAAAAGAACTTTGCGCGTTAAATTTTTTATGAGAATGGACCTTAGTAAAAAAATCTTATACTACATGAAAAATAGTAAATGGCATATAAATTGAACTGTTTACTAATTTTTCATTTTTTAAACTCAGAACCAACCGAATCATTTTGTAGAACCAAACCAATAAAAATCGGATTCGTTCAGTTTGAAATCACGGTTGGATTTTAAAAATTATTTTACGCACATGAAAATAATTACTATATATAAGTTTTAAAAGTTTGAAATAAATAAAAAATAAAAGTTAACACCCATACAGTATAATAAAAGCATGAAATAAAAAGTTAGAATAATTATTCTACAATCTATTTAGTGAAATAAATGATAAATATTTAATAAAAAATTTATAGAAATATATAACATATGACAAATAAATAACAATTAATAGTAATTATCTAATCTAATGATTTTTTTTCTAATTTGTAAAGCAAGAAAGTTTTTTTATTTTTTTACATGAATCTCATAATAATTATATATGTAATCTAATAGTTAATATTTTTTTATTTCTTTTATATATGTACATATATATTAATCGGGTCTATACGGCTCGATTCTCAGGTTAGTTTGGGTTAATCCCATACTAATCTAGAAATCGAACTAATATTATCAATTTAGCTTTTTAGGATCTAGATGCAAACTAATTACTTGTAAAAATTGAACTAACCCAACGTATAGAGGTCAGATTAGTTCAATTTTTTAAATTTTTTATGCACCCTTAATGTAAACCGTTCATCAAGTAAGCCACATAAAAAATCATTTATGAAAAAAAAATAATTTGATCAGACATCACTAGTTATATAAACAAATTGAATTTGGTTTTACAAAATGAACAATTTAAACATAAATAATCCATTTAAACTAAAATCGTGTACACAATGTAATTTATTTATGTATTTATCAATATTAGATTAAGTCAAATTTTTGCATAAAGTTTTTTTTTACAAAATTTATAATATAAACAGTTTAAATCATTATAATAGATCCATCCATTATTTTAGATCTATTTAAAACTGACGTTGGGAGATCGAGGAAGCTCAACTCCCTATTTCTAGCACTTTAGGCCATTTAAGATAGCTAGAGTCGTGTCATTAATTACTTAACATGATTGTCCTCTAAAAGCTCTTGATTCTTCTTATCATAAAAAAAGTTTTGGTGTCGACCAAGAGCAATATCATATAGATAATATTATGTAAAATTTTTGATAAATAAATTATTACAATTTATATAAATTATTTTTATTTCTTAATCACTTAATAAAAATAAATTATCATATCTCTATTGTAAAATTCATAATAAAACTCATGATATCAATGAGCCTGGCCATTACTATATTCCTATCATAAAATAGCCATTATTTTGACTCTTTATAGAAAATAAATCTATTTTCCCATTTGACAAAGAACCAAGAGCACTCACTCTCCTATTAATTCAAATTGTAAACTCTATTGCTAAATATACGAGAAATTTTATTATTATACCAACAAAATTATAAATTCTATTGCTAAATATATGAGAAATTTCATTGCTGCAAAATAAAACCTCTGTTTGGGATAATTATTTATTTAGTTATTATATTATACTTATTTTTGCCATTTAAACTAAAATGGTGTACACAATGTAATTTATTTATGTAATTATCAATATCAAATTAAGTTAAATTTTTGCATAATTTTTTTTTAAACAAGGTCTATGATATGAACAGTATCATTATTATAGATCCATCCATTATTATAAATTCATCTAAAACTCACCTTGAGAGATCGAGAAAGCTCAACCTCCTATTTCTAGCACTTCAGGCCATTCAAGATAGCTAGGGCCGTGTCATTAATACCCTAACATGGTCTTTTAATTTTTGATTGTCCTCTAAAGGCTCTTGATTCCTCTTATCATAAAAGAAGTTTTGGTGTCGGTGTCGGCTATTTTTAAAATATTATATAAATAATATTATGTGATATTTTTAATAAATAAATTATTATAATTTATATAATATAATTTTTTTTGTTGTTTTTTAACCACCTAACAAAAACAAATTACCATATTCCTATGGTAAAATTCATGATATCAACGAGCTTGAGCATTTCCGTTATTGATTTCCACTAAGGGTGTATATGGGTCGGTTTGGTTTAGTTCTGTACTAAATTTTGGACCGAATCAATCTTTATCAGTTTCAATTTTTTAGACCCAGAACTAACCCAATCATATTGTAGAACCAAACCAAACAAAATCAATAAAAATCAAATTGATTCGATTTGTATTCACGGTTCCATGAATTTTAAAAATTACTTTGTAAGCATAAAAAAATCACTATATAAAAATTTTAAAATTTTAAAATGAATAATAAATAAAAAAAAGACTCATACATTATAATAAAAACATGAATTTTACAATAATTATATATGTAATTTAATGGTTAATATATATATATTCAATTTTCGGGTTACTTCAGGTTAATCTCAGATTAATCCAAGAACCGATCTAATATTATCGATTTGTCTTTTTTAAGACTCAAGACCAAACTAATTACTTGTAAAAATCAAACCAACTCAATCCATAGAGGTCAAATTGATTCAATTTTTAAAATTTTCAAGTTTCTTGTGCACCCTTAGTTTTCAACATCTCCGGCGAGAATATCATAGAAGTGACACGGAGGGAATCCGTAAAATAGAATTCAGACCGTCGGATTCATTAAGGAAAATGCAGGATGAGCCCTTGGAGTTAAAATGGGTGGAATGAGTTTTTAGCAGAACTTTCTGCGAATGATTAAAGAACGCCGGACAAACACTGCAAGATAGCCACAAGTGGTTGGTGCAGAATATGTGGAACTAACGCTTTTAAAATTTGCCCATTTGAATTATTTATTTGAATTACTAGTATCACCTTTAATTCATCAAATTAAATGAATTAATTTTTTATATGGAGAATTAAATTATTAATTTCACATATGAGGGATTGATATGCACTTTACCCAACCATAACATAAATAATAGCATAACATATACAATCTCATTTACTATTCTATGCTATTAAAAAATATATATAAAGCCTATATATTACTTATCCATTTTATCCTCTCATATCCTATCCTATTTGACACATCAAAACATGGCCAATATGCCCCCTTAAGAGTCCAATTTTGAGTTATATTTATATGATTTAAACTATTTATTTTACAGTACTCTATACAAAAAATAAAATTAATCTGTAATTGATAGTCCTGTGGTCTATTTTTAAAAAAAATTGTAATTACCATATGTTGTAACCTAATCACAGTCAGGAACACAGTCGAGAACGAGAACGAGAACGGGAACGGAAATTTATTTTTAAGACAAATGTAACCTAATCACAATCAGGAACGGAATCTTACGCACAACAGAGATCTCTGTTGTACCTTAGGCACAGTCGGGAACGGGATCTCTTTGCTGTGCTTTTAAAATAGTATTAGTTTTTTACAAAATTGTATAGTTTAAAGCGTTCATATTGTAAGTCAACTACACTATTTACACACAAAATTATTATTTTTAAATAGTTAACCACATGATGTGATCACATTTGTTTATCTATTTAATCTAAAAATATATAATTGTCATTCATTTTCTTAAAACAAATGTAATCACATCATATGGCTAACGATGTTCAATAAATTTGAGTTTTTGCATGAATAATATAATTGATAAGATCTACAATATGAACGGTTTGAAATATAAAATCATACAAAAAAAATTAACATCAATTTGAAACACTACAGAAACCCCTGATCTGATTTTTTACTTGGATAATATCCTTAGCGAAACCTAAAAAATAAACAATTCATATTATGAAAATATGTCCGTATTTTGAAGGCACAACACAACCCGGGTTTAGGATTAGAGTGGGCTATGTGGCCTTTATTGATGATGGAGGAATTCATTCCATGATAGTTCACCATCGAAGTAATTATTCAGTATTTTTAAAATACTATATGACAAGTCCATAAGATATTCACACCAAATATAGTAACAACAAATTTTACAATAAAAACACAATGATTCACCTTTGTTGGATGGTTAATAAGCAAAAAATAACTTATATTGTATAAGTTGCGATAATTTATTTGCCAAAAATATTACGTGAGACTTGCCCTACATAAGGGTTTAGGCTCTATTTGAATCTTGAATTTACCCATCTTGGAGGAAAAAGAGAAATGAATCAAGAAAAAGCAAGGACGAAGCCAGGATTATTATTCAGTAGGGGCACATTCTTAAAATTGTATATATATATTTAAAACTATAGATATAATGAGAAAGAAAAAATAAATTACAATAATACTCAAAAGGTTCATATCCATTTATAATATAAAACTTGAACTTACAACTAACCGCGACGACTTTTTATATTTTGAAAACGATACATGATACTTTCATTTGAAATACTATTAAACATCTCTCTCTCAATATAGACAACCAAACTATCATGAATCCATTGATCGCTCATTTTGTTGCGAAGACGATTCTTTACAATCTTCATTGCATAAAATGTTCTTTCTATTGTGGTAGTTGCAACAGGTAAAATCAATGCCAAAGTTAAAAGCCTATAAATCAGGGGGTATCCTATATCTTTTCTAGTCTTAACCATCAACTGAACAAGATTACCAATTCCTTTTAAATCCAAAAACTCAAGAGTAGAAGATACATCCATGATAAAATTCTCAAGTTGATCAGAAATTGCTAATATCTCAATATCAGAAAAGTCTTTTGAGTAAAATTCAGCAAAACGGGCTAATCTTTTCTTGTCAAAAGCTGCAAATGAATCAGATGGATTTAGACATGCAATACAAAATAGCAACTTGGTGTTCATCTCTTTAAAACGGTTATTAAGCTCTTGAATTTGCATATCTATGACAGTATAGAATAACTCGATACGATAGTGATGAGAATTTATCATTTCTTGAGCTCTTCGCCTTGATCTTCCTCGAGTAACATACGCTTCATCCATATTAGGCACATCAATTTGAAATTTGCCTCAAAAAGAAAAAATTTCATCCACCAAAGAACTCCACCCATTGTCCCTTAACATTTGAAGTTGTTACTTGGATATTTGAACCAATTTCATAGCATTTATAATATCTTGATTTCTTCTTTGTAATGCTTGCGACAAATCATTTGTAATTCTCAATATAGTTTTCATCATATGTAGACTAAATACAAACTCAAAAGATTGCATTGAGTCAAATAGGCGAAATGCTTCTGCTATTTGTTATGAAATGGTCCCGTATTCTACTATCACATTAAGCACATCAATAACAATTGAGAACATGCCAATCAAACTAATTAAAGTCTCATAATGCGACCCCCAACACGTATCACTAGCACGAATAAGAGTACGTTCTTGATTGAAGTCATGCCCACTTGTTATCTCGTCATTATGTAGAACTTCAACAACTTTAGCAGCTTGCTTTTTAAAAAAAAATCTCGACGTTTCCATGAACCTCCCACAACATTAACAATATTTGAAACTACCAAAAAGAGATCTACCATGTTTATATGATTTTTCGCAACTGCCACAAGAATTAATTAAAATTGGTGAGCAAAACAATGCACATAATATACAGGCCAATTCTCTTGCAAAATAAGTGTCTTCAATCCACTAAACCCCCCTTGCATATTATTAGCACCATCATATTCTTGTCCGCACACCCTAGATATGCTTAAGTTGTGTGTTGAAAAAAAATCTTCAACCGCTTTCTTAAGTGATAGAGTAACAGTACTAGTAACATACTTAATGCCTAGAAAACGTTTAACTATACATCCCTCTTTATTAACATATCTCAAAGTAACTGCCATTTGCTCCTTTATTGAAACGACTTTAGATTTATATTAACATATCTCAAAGCAACTGCCATTTGCTCCTTTATTGAGACGACTTTAGATTCATCAAGGAGAATGGAGAATAATCCATCACCAAGCTCTGCAAGAATAGCATTGGTTGTCTCAATTACTGCGGCATTAACAATATCTTTTTGAATATCATGAGATGTCAATTTAAGATTATCAGGAGCATTTTTAAGTGCAACACAATTTCTATTCTCATTTTGCTCTGTAAGAAATTTTAATAGCTCAAGAAAGTTCCCTTGATTAGTTGAATGCTCGAATTCATCACGCCCACGAAAAGAAAGCCCTTGCCGCAAAAAAAATCTAATGCAATTAATTGTTGCAGTCAACCGAACCCGATAATCTCTTTTCGCATCATCAGATAGCTTGGAGATAACAGTTTCAATATGTTGTTTTTTATTCAACAAATCCTGACATTTTTTTCAAGTTTGGTAGTGAGTACTGTTAACACCTCCCATGTGAGTTGCAACATTTCTTTTTTCTTCTAATTTGTAAATCATTCGCCAACAAAAGAATCACAATCTGCTTGGTCTCCTATCTTAGGTTTGAAAATATAGCAACAAAAACAATATGCTATATCTTTTGATATGCTGTATTCTAACCAACCACCAAATTCATCAAACCAAGAAGGGAACCTTCTAAAAGATTGTCCAAATTGCCTTTTTAAAAAATTATGATAACGAAGTTGGTAAAAACCTTTCAATAAGTATACTCTACGAACTTGATCTCTAATATTTGGATCATAATTCAAAATACGAGGTCGTAGACAAGGGTCAATAGGAAGATCGGGCAAATTACATTCTGTATAATTTTTCTTCAAAGATTCATTTTGACTAGGAGGAAGATCAGGCAAATTGTATTTTGTACGATTTTTCTTTAAAGACTTACTTTGAGTTGTAGAAAATGATAATTCAAATTTTGACTGTCTTTTAAAATATTTTTTCATAATTTTAAATCTAATGTAAATAAAAAATAGACATCATTAATAATTATAAAAAACTCAAAGCTATTGATATATAGGCAGCCATATTTATAAACATGTAAATATATTATATATTATATAATAATATAGTTATATACATATTGTACTGTTACTACTGTAGATATATAGATATATTATATATAATAATATAGTTATATAAAATATATATAGATACTGTACTGTAGTAAAATAGTCTAGATATATAGATATATTTATATATTATAACAGTTCACTAGTTCAGTGATTAGAGAATACCGAATATGAGGAGAGCGCAGGGGCCAGGGGCGGCGAGTGACGACGCCACAACGTCGATACTGACGAGGGTCTAAAGTGAGCGGCGGCGACGCGACAGCCTGAAGCGAGTGAGCAGCGATGGCGGCGAGCGACTCGCGAGGGCCTAACCTCACCTGGGTGTGTCGATATGAGCGTGCAAAGTGAAAACTAAAAACCTAGAAGATGATATTGTGAGTATGTGAGTGAATAAGACCAAACGTTTGGTAAGATAAAATTTACTGGAAATATATTTGTAAAATTGTAAAATACATATAAATAAAAATAAATTTTTTAAAAAGTCAGTGGGGGCACACCGTACCTCCGTCCCTGAGAAAAAGTCTTCAAACATATTCAAGTTTTCCTTCGATTTTTCATTTCGCTTAACAAATTCTAGATCCAAACACAACATTAACATGAACAACACAGCCGATCTCTGGGACAAGCCATACTCTCAAGGGCTAGAGAGGAGAAGAAACGAGGTCCTCATTTGGGATAATTACTTATTTATTTATTTTTATTTTTAATAAAAAAATTTTATCGTTCAATCAAAATATTATGCGTGCCAACTCCTCATATTAAGATGAGTCAAAAAAATATATTTTTCCTAACTAAAATATATGAAAAAAATATTAAAAAGGACAAAAATAACCCAAATTTTATGTTGTTTATTTTAGTTTCTAGTAATTTTTTTTTTTCATTTTTTAATCATTTTTTTTACTTTTGAACTTCATCTCTTGGAGACATTATGGAAATAGAAAATCTTAGTCAAAAGATTTAAAAAGCTTTAAAAAGACAAAAGTAAGCAAAAATTCAAAAATTTATCCCAAAGAGGCCACTGGTAATCATCATCCAAGGCACAGAGAGAGCATTTGTGGGTTTCTAGTAACTTACCAGTCAAGTCATGCCCTTATTTCTGATCCTTGGCCATCCAGAATCCTGAAAAGTAAAAATTTCAAGCAATCCTTGTAAGCAATAAAACATAACTGGTTTTCAAATTGGACAACAAAGATTGAACCTTTGCTTCTTACCTTTCATATAATTGACCCTAAACTTCTCTTATGGGCAGTTGAATCAAGACTCCTGCAATGGGTTAGTTGGCTTCCTAAAAATAGGGTTGCAGAACCAAAAATGATTATCATCAATGGTAGTGAAGAGAATTTGGTGATTTAGAACAACACACCAAGTAGAAAAATATATAGGGAATTACATAAATTATCAACTCAAGCACTATAATCGAATGATGAAACAAAATTGGCAAAATTATAGTGCGATGACGATAAATTCAGGACCGTGAAGCTCATATCCTCAATCTATCGGATCCAAGTTTGGTGAGTAAAAAAAAAGGAATAAAAAAACTCATATTTAAGCATTATTTTTTTGTACATCAAGTGCATCACAAGCAGGTTGTATGTTCCAGAGTGCAACCCAGTGTAGCACCATGCTGCTTGATTATCTGGACTGACTGCAGAAGAATATCTTGCTCTGTTGAGTAAAACTCGTCTTTGCTCTGCACTCACCAGAAAAATAGAAAAAAAAAAAAAGAAACAGTAAAGCCGGCTTTTAGTGAAACATAAAGGTGATCGGAATTGGATTATCAGAGGAAGCTGCGTCTCTTCACTATGAAAATACGGGAATGAGAAGAGGAAGACGATGGTTTAGAAAGGGATCTTTTTTTGTTCTCTCTTTTTTTTTGGGTTATTGAAAAAACCTACACTATTCTGGTTTAAGAGAGAGAACAAAAATCACCCTTTCTATCCTAGTTTAAGGGAAAGAGAACAAAAATCACCCCCAACAGCCTACTATGGAGCTTGAACCCACAATCTCCATAATGGGAAGTTGAGGAGAATGCCCACTAGGCTACAAAGGCCTTGGCGTTTAGAAAGGAATCTACTCATCAATATTTTTCAGCATCTCACTTTTGTTCCTCCTCTATTATAGGAAGCGCAAATACAGATAATGATACGATACATGCGATATGATACAAATAAAATGAGATGGCAAAAAAATACAGGTACGGTTATGATACATTTGTAATAAAATAGTTAGTGTGAACCAAATAAAAAATTTCCTTTTGACCTCGACAGAGAACTATATCAATGGATTGCGTTAGATTCAATGCCTTATTTTATGACTTCATTGGATATGACAATGGCCGAATAAACAAAGAAATAGAGATAAGAAACAAATATTGAAGACCAATAAAAAGAAATTTTATTAATTTTCATGATAATGGAGATGTTTGGCAAAGCTATTGCTATGAGCTTTTAACTTCTTGCAACTAATTTTAACTATAATTTAAACAAATTTTCAAACACCCACAACTTTTGCTACAAGTCATAACTATTTTTTCTTCTATTTCAGCTATAAGCTATATAATCTTACCAAATACTCACAACTTCTGCTTTAAACTACAATTCACAAGTTACTAGTTTCAGTAATACTAAACACTACCAATAAGTACAACGATACAAGAAATGTTGCTACTTACCTGCGGTTAATCAACAAATGTTAAACACTCCCTCTTGAAGTGAAAAACAATTTACAGATTTACATTAGATTACTACTCAAAAATAAAATATATTGTTGGATTGATGGAATGGAGAGATCAATCCTTGCAATGAATGCCTTACAAATTTATAGAGAAAGCTCCATAAATAACTATCTATAATCACTGATAATTTCCTATAACGACTCTAAACAAAAATCATTCTTGCGATGCCAAGCGTGCTTCAAGTACCTTCCATTAATCGCACGCTCTTCTCTTGGAGTGCCATTTATTATCCTTTAAAATTTTTCATGCGTACATTCTGGATACTATAATTATTTTCCACCCAAGTTTTGTAAAAAAAGACAACATTTGGATAGAAAATAACATCATCGACAAGAAATATTTTTTTGGTGTAAACAATGTCCTCCCCAATTCTTTAAGAATAAGAGTTATTGAATTTTTGAAAAGTTGTATCATTACATCAAAGAAAAAAAACTGATAGCCATAAGTGGCTATAATTCTAACCAACAAAAAAATACAGTCGATTATTAAAATCACTAACAAGGTGCATATATGACGTGGTTTCTTGAATCTATGTATGTTATGCATTTTACTAAAACTCATTTTTTGAAAAATTAAAGAGCCATAAGTGGCCATTAGGTTTTCTTTTAACAACATTAGCAAGACATTTGCATTTGTCGAATTATTTATTTATTTATTTGCTATCATATTCAGCTTGAAAATATCTTATGTTCTAGCCGAGTAAACTTTATCAGTATATGTATATATATATATATATATATATATATTTGCCATCGTAACAACCCTATTGTTCTGATGGATAGAATAACCTATGATTAGCTTTTCAAGAAATTTCCAAACAAACAATTTCAACGAAATCTTTTAATTTCTTATTTTACTTTGTTCAACTCTATGTATTCATCTATCCGTAGAGTACGTTGAATCTACAGAAATGGATATACCAAAGTTTCTCTTATTCGCATTAACAGCTACACTAGGAGGAATGTTTTTATGTGGTGCTAACGATTTAGTAACTATCTTTGTATCTCTAGAATATTTCAGTTTATACTCCTACCTATTTTCTGAATATACCAAGAAAGTATTCGACGGAGAATTCGTGCCTGCAATTATTTTACAAAGGCCGAATCATTTCATCTCAATTAGTTGACATGCTAACTTAAATAGAATCCATTGTGCGTGCCTGCAATTATTTTGCAAAGGTAAATGGATTACTACAAATTGCATCCCAATGGCCAATTCCATCAAAGGGAATTGTTGATCTCATGAGCTATTTTTTATTCAGCCTCTAATGGCTTGTAAAGATGCACCCAACTCTTTAAAATGAAAAAATTTTGAATTCTTGAAGAGTTGTATGTCGAGCTGATTGTTTGGCACTAAATGATTATTTAGCTTCTTTTTTTTTTTTTTTTAATTGGACAACTCCATTGAATAGTAATCAAAACATTGGCTCTTAGGGTAACAACCCAATATTGAAAAAACCATATTGATCTATTCGACAGGAGAATAAGAAAACTATCCTTATTATTTTAGTTATACATTTGCCTTGAGTATAGCTATTAAGTCACCAATTGTCCTAAAAACTTAAGATGTTAGGAAATGGGCATATCAAGCTATTAAACACTCCTCATCACGTGCGACCTTGTTTCACACGTAAAGAGACAAACAAATTGAACTAAACAAGTACACCAACACACATAATGCACAATAACAAATATAACAGAGAAATACATATCACGAGACTTGAACTTAAGACTTCGTGGAACCATTGCTCTGATACCATGTTAAGTCACCAATGGTCCCAAAAGCTTAAACTGTTAAGAAATGGGCCCAACAATGTATATCAAGTTATCTAGCAATAACAACACTTGATGGCTTCCTAAAAAGAAAGGAATTCCTTTGCAATACATGTCCCTCCTCTTTCAAATGGTGAGGTGCTTTCATTGATCTACCTAGATCTTTCATTGAATTGCAATTGATCAAAGAATGGACTATCATTGAGTCTATAATTATCAAAATCGACAGGCTAAAGACTTTCCCGTAAATAATTTTATCACCATTTTACCATCATTTCGATGATGGCTGGTGAAGATTCTGGCCAATAGTCATGTTATATTGACACTATTTCTACTTATTCCGGCCTATATCCAATTTTTCTTGGTCGGTCTTGTATGGCAAAATCGTTCTCTCCATGGTGATGCGATTCTCTTGGAACCAACCCATTGTTCGCTTATGAAGTTGCCCCTTAGTCTTGTTGGCAGTATATTTTTGACCATTTTTCTTGGCCTATATTTTGCATAACCTTCTTATGGTGTTAATCAAGTAACATGTATACTTCTTTTTGCTATATTATCAACGTGGCTTGATTTCATTTGAAGCATGTTTTTAGCAATTATTTTGGCTTACAGTTTGCTTTACATTATCATGGTGTTAATCATCCACCACTTATATTTTTGTTCTTGCCATTTTATTTTTGTCATTTTTTTCATTTCAACTTAACAAGAGAAGTCCCACTGGACATGCCAAAATTTGTTAACCAAACAAAAAATCTCCCGTCGAGATCGACAAAGAATTGTATCAATCAATTGTGTTTGGTTCAATGCCTTGTTTCAATACTTCATTGGATATGACAATAGCCGAACAAATAAAGAAATAGAGACAGGACACAAAAATTGAAGACTAATAAAAAGATATTTTATTAATTTTTATGATAATAAGTATAAAGATACAAGAAAGAAATGTTGCCGCTTACCTATGGTTACTTGGCAACTGTTGAACACTCTATTTTGAAAATCTTTGAAGAACAATTTACATTACGCTACTCCTAAGATTTAAGTTAGACTGCTACTCCTAGATAGAATCCATTGTCGAATTGATGGAATACAAAGATGGATCCTTGCAATAAATACCTTACACATTTATAGAAAAAACTACATAAATTACCACCTATAACCACCAATAACTTCCCAAAACAACTCTAAACAAAAATCATCCCTAAGATGTCAAGTGTACTTTAAGTAACTTCCATTAACCGCCATGCTTTTCTCTTAGTGTCACTTGGCATCTTTTAAAATATTCCATGTAGACATCTTGAATACTAAAATTATTTTCCACCAAGCCCAGTAAAAATCGACAAAGTACTTGGATAAAAAATAGCATCCTTGGTAAGAAATATTTTTTGGTGTAAACAAAATTAATTCTGCTGTTATTTTGGAACATTCAATAATTACCCAAGTGAAGAGTAAGTTATAAAAAAGAAATTCCCATTACGCATTCTTAATAAATTGCACATTAACTAAATAAAAAGAACAATAAAACCAAAGCATTAACTAAATAAAAAAATTTAGAAAAATTGAAACGTATCAAAAAACGCATCTCATCTGTATCCAAAATGTATCCCGCGAGTATCCCCCATATCCCGTGCATATTTATTATGTATCCGAAACTTAAAAAATTAAAATAATTTCTGGATACTTCTCAGCGGTATCAGATATGCATCCCTGCATAACGGTCGCGTACAAAGCCATTTTGTACTTCATAGCTTCTATTCTTAAGATCGAAACAGAGCTCAAAACTAAAGGTGTAGAAATCTCAAAAGAAAAGCCAACTAGATGTATTTCAGTCTTTATCAAAAGCAGGTAAGTAAACACAAGTTACACAACCTGCCTCAAAATGGTATTCATTTAGCATCCGACAATAGGCATGAGCTATATAAAGGAAGGCACAGTGCTTAAGCATATTGCAGTATTTGATGATTAACATAAAGTAAACTGACTTAACCAGCACCATATATGAATCAATTAGCCAAGTTGTATAACATCTCACAAAAAATTTCTATAGCATATTGCAGTATTTGATGATTAAAATAAAGTAAACTGAGTTAACTAGCACCGTTTATGAATCAGTTAGCCAAGTTAACTAGCACCAGTGAAGCGTGTGCAGGTGCTCAAAATATAATCATTCTATAACGTAATTTTGAACGAATCCATAAATTAAGTAATTTCACGGTTATTATCATCAGCATGCTGGTAAATTTTAGCATGTATAAATTCAATAATGTAGTTTTGAACAAATCCATAAATTAAGTAATTCCACGGTCGTTATCATTAGCATGCTGGTACATTTTAGCATGTAGAAACACAAGAAACTAAAATACAAGTAAAAATAACAACCAATTCTGCCAGATATCCAGAAAGACTTGAGTAAGAAAATATACCATATGTTTCAAACTGCATCCCAGAGTCAGTTCAGCATATGATTTCTCTATCCGAGAGAGGAAACAGAACGGGGGCTCCTTTTCCAAATAAACTTTTGAATTCGATCTGAGCATTCTCTTTATATCCTCTGATATCAGGGGAATCTTGAGAAGATCATCAGTTTGAAAAGGAATTTTAGTGACCAATGCACGAAAGGGGGCCCGTGATTTATTTACAATCACCTGAAAAATTATGTCACTCAAAAATATACAGCAAAATCTTTTGGTTTCCATAGCACGAAAAAAAAAAAAGCATCATATGATGTAATGGAATAAATGAATCATTATAAAAAGCTAAAGAGTCAACAAAGAAAACAAATACACTCATTTTTTGATAGGTAAATAAAAATTTATATAAGAGCATAAAGGGAATGCCACTAGTATACAAATAGGCATAAAGGGAATGTCACCTGTATAACAACCAAAAGAGCAGAGGTAGCAAACAAAAATCTCAAAAACGAGTCTATAAAATCCATTGTGTCATCAAAAGACTACATTTCTCTAATAGCTAACCAGCTAAAATGGTTACTAAGAAGAACACCATTCAAAATGTACAAAGGATGCTCAACCCCATCAAAAGATCTTCTATAACACTCTAGCGATAATAGCCACATAAGAAACAAAGGGACTAGAAGCCTGTTAATTACATAGTGTTAAGCTTAATGAAGACGCGTTAACCCCAATAAGGTACGCAACTATTTATTTATAGAACAACGAAACCACGTAATAAGATATAGCGTGCCCAACCACACTAGATAATAATAATTATTATTATTATAATAAAGCTAACACCCCCCCTCAAGCTGGTGCATATATATCTAACATACCCAGATTGTTACATATGTATCGAACCCGAGGACCTGGGACAGACTTAGTAAAGATATTTGCCAACTGCTCTCCAGTACGAACCGCACCGAACACGATCAAACCATTCTGATACCCATGCTGAATAAAATGGCAGTCCACCTCGATATGTTTAGTACGCTCGTGAAACACCGGATTCGTGGCAATATACACTGCAGATTTATTATCACACCAAAGTTTCGTTGGGCCATTACAGGGATCACCCAACTCACTAAGC
>JAOTRH010076703.1:0-17502 GCA_034768845.1 Heliamphora exappendiculata
TCATTCTCTGTAAATTTCAGATTTATGTAATTTGTTGAAAGCTTAATAAATATGTATTTTCTGGATCCCCGAGCATGGATTTTATGTCGGCGTTGGAAATTCTCCCAACAACTTTTTCTTTATTTTTCTTTAAACTTTCAAAAAAAAATTTGTTATAAAATTCCCATTTCATTTTCTTTGATAGTAGGCTTTTCTTTAGTATAAAAATTTCATGCATCTTTTTACATTTAGTTTTTGTCTTTAATGTTAATTTAGTTTATTTTTTATTATGCATGTTTTGGTTATTTTCTTTGAATGCATGTTTAGAGTAGTTTAGCTTATTTTGTAGCAAACCATGTTTAGGTAATTTTAGCATATTTAGCTTATTTTTACTCTTTTATTTGAACCATGCTAGTTTAGTTTATTTTTGTAAATATTGCATGTGGATATGTTCCATGTATCCTTTAGATAGAAATTTCATCCTATAGGACTCAGGATTTTTCTTTTGACACTTATTTATTTTGGAATGCTATGTACATATCTTATGTATTTTTCATATTTGATTTTGGATGTTCTCTTTTTGCCCCCATTTTCTTTATGTGCATGCATTTGAAAAATTCTATTAAAGAACTAATGATAATTAGTAGAGGGCAACCTTATGGTTGAGCGAACGGGGTTCCTAACACCTTTCCCGATTCGTACCTTAGCTCCCAAACCCTTTTCTCTGATTAACGTTTTCAAGATCAGTAAGCTATTTTTATTTTTCTTAGTTTTTTCTCAAAAACTAAGTGGCGACTCCATTTTCAATAAAAATAGATTTTCAAAATTTAGTTTTCAAGGTGTTAAAAGATTTTTCTGGACATTATATGAATTCTTTATTTTTGAACATTTTTTTTATAACCCCTAAATCCCCAACGCCACAACCCCAGAGCAACTGATTGGACTTATTCTGTCAGTGGTTGAACCGAAAGTCATTTCCTTTTCTGATAAAGAACTACCAACAGAAGCAAGAAATCACAACAAACCACTGAACATCACCGTTAAGTGCCTCAACAAATGAGTCCCCGTGACTCTTATCAATAATGGGCCTGCATTAAATGTATGTCCGCTCAGAACAACACTCTGCTTAGGACTAAAGATGGAGCAATTCATACCAAGCAATCAAGGAGTTCGAGCTTATGACAACAAAAGGAGGGACGTACTGGGACTTGTGTTGTTTGCAATATCAGTAGGGCCCTTGGAAACATCGGTCCAGTTACATGTACTAGATGTACCGATGTCTTTCAACTTGCTATTAGGTAAACATTAGCTGCATGACCCAAGTGTTTAGGCTATACCATCGACTCTCCATTAGAAACTAAAACTAATAAGAAATGGGGCAGTTTTGACTATTCATGGGAAAGACAGCATTCATCCCCCAAGAGGAGGAGAAGGCTCAACTCTGTTGGAAGTACAGCATGGTGAAGATAATGTGTTACTCAGTGGTTTTTGATTTGATAAAGCACAGGCTGTCCAGATGCTAATAAATGAGAAAGAAATGTACATCAACCCACGGGATGTAACAATGATGAGAAAAATGTCCTTCTTTCCTGGTATGGGATTAGGGCATAAGCAGTAGGGAATGCCGAAACCTATTCAGGTATTGCCAACTTAGCACCATTTTGGTCTTGGGTACGAGCCAACAGAAGAGGGTTTGGAAGGGCCTAGATGGAGAAGGAAGACTAATTATTCTGGGATTCTTAATAGGCACTTCGTCAAGGAAGGGGAGAATTTCCCGTAATATGGCTTTCCAGAGCCATGGATTGACAAACAAACCAATCAAAAGCTGCCAGGGTTGGAAATCTTTTTTGGCCATCAGTTGTCTGATTCAGAAGAGGAAAAGACAATGAAAGGGGAAGAGAAAGATGAGAAGCTTCGAGAGGAAGATTGGGCCGACAAGCTCGATGGTATTGACATGGGGATGCTGTTTAATGAGGAGATGGTTTGCATGTAACTGACCCAAACTGTTTCATGATGGGTTTTAGTGCACCAGCAGACTACACCAAGCTCATCATCGACACGGCTGCAAAGGAGGTGAAGAATTAGACCATCAAGTCTTGTAATATGCAGGTCATCTGTCCCGAGTCCGAGTTTGAGTCAGAGTCTGTAGTCGAGGGCACGTTTGTTAGAGCTTCTCTCTTAGCCTTTACTGTTGAGTTTGTAATTTTTTTTTCTTTTAATAAAATAAACGAGATTTTTAGTTACTCTTTTTTGTTTGATTTGTTTCATATGCTTTCCGACGATTTTGAATTTGAAAAAAATATCCCCGAAGAAATAAAACATTTACTAAAAAGAGATGAAGAAATGGGTGCCCAACCTATAATTGAAGAAACTTTGTCAATAAATTTGGGTAATGAGAATAACTCGTAAAATGTTCAAATTGGCTCTTCTTTATCCTTAGTTGAATAAAAATGATTAATAAATTTATTAAAAGAATTCAAAGACGTATTCGCATGGTCTTACGAGGATATGCCTGGAATCAATCCTGACATTATCCAGCACCATATCCCCTTATACACCGATGCTAAATCGGTCAAACAAAAATTAAGACGGATCCGTCCAGAATGGGCTCTAAAGACCAAAGAAAAAGTTGCCAAACAAATTAATGCAGGATTCCTCATGGTAACTAAGTATCCGAAATAGGTAGCCAACATCGTGCCAATTTTAAAGAAGGACAGATGTATCCGAGTTTGTGTGAATTTTTGAGACCTCAACAAGGCTAGCTCGAAAGACGATTTTCCACTACCACACGTCGATGTTTTAATAGATAGTACAGCGGGGCACGCCTTGTTGTCATTCATGGATGAATTTTTTGGGTACAACCAGATTCTCATGGATCTCGAGGACAGAGAAAAGACGACCTTCACCACGCCTTGGGGCACCTATTGTTATCGTGTAATGCCGTTCGGCTTGAAGAATACAGGGGTAACCTTCAAAGGGCTTCCACTACTTTGCTGCATGACATGATACACAAGCAGGTCGAAGTGTACGTAGATGATATGATAGTCAAATCCAAAGGTCAGGATGGTCACATCATAGCACTACGAAAGTTCTTCGAAAGGATTCGGAAGCACAAGATGCGACTTAACCCGTAAAAGTGTGCCTTTGGAGTTACTGCTGAAAAAATGCTCGGGTTTATGATCACACAGTGAGGCATTGAAGTCAATCCTTGAAAGATGAAGGAAATCTTGGAAATGCCTCCTCCGAGGACTGAGCCAAAAGTCATGGGCTTTTTAGGTAAAATGCAATTTATCGGCCGATTCATCGTAAAATTGACAACTACCTGTGAGCCGTTCTTTCGTCTACTAAAGAAAGGTGTCGAGTTCAAATGGGATCAGAAATGCCAAGACGCCTTTGATGCCGTACGATAGTATCTATAAAATCCACCTATTCTAGCTTCTCCCGAACCTGATAGGCCACTGATTCTCTATCTGTCAGTGATTAACTCTGCTATAAGATGTATGCTGGCGCAAGAGGGTGAAACTGAAATTGAAAATGCTGTCTACTACCTAAGAAAGAAGATGATAAGATCAGAAATACGGTACACACCACTGGAAAAGACATGTTGGGCCTTCGTTTGGGCTTCCTAAAAATTGAGGCATTGCATGTTATCTTTCGTAGTGAATATCATCTCTCAGATGGACTCGTTGAAATACCTATTCAAAAAGCCGGCACTGACAGGAAGGTTGGCCCAATGATTGCTACTATTATCTGAGTTTGATCTTCAATATGTCACCCGAAAGTTAGTCAAGGGTAGGACAGTGGCAGAATTCCTGGCCGACCAACCAGTTGAAGGAGGTGAAGACACAGAGTTCCAGTTTCCTGACGAACAACTGATGAAAGTCAGCGATGACAAGTGGGCTCTATATTTTGATGGCACATCCATCCAGAATGGCTATAGAATAGGAGTCTTTCTTGTCACTCCTGACGATTCCCACGTTTCTTTGTCTCTAAAGCTTAATTTTAAAGTCACTAACAATCAGGCTGAATATGAAGCATGTTTAGCAGGATTGGAGGCAGCCTTGGAATTAGGGGCAAGAAAGTAGGAAGTCATTGGAGATTCAGCACTGGTGGTTTCACAAGCAAGAGGAGAATGAAAAGTTAGGGACTTAACCTTGATTGTCTTTCATCAAGAGTTAGAGAAGCTGATACCGTATTTTGAGTCAGTGATATTTACCCACGTGCCAAGACTGCTGAACAAGTTCACTGACGCATTAGCTACCTTAGCATCTATGATTGACATACCATCCGGGGTCTGAATGAGTCCTTTGATAATTGAACAGAAGAGAAAGCTGGCATACGAGGTGACAGCCGCAATCGAGGAAAGCACTGACGACCTTCCATGGTACTTTGACATTCAGAACTTTGTAGAGAAAGTAGAATATCCCAAGTTTGCCAATAAAAAGGATAAAAGGGCGATACGAAGACTATCTGCATAGTTTATCATTTACGGTGGTAGGCTGTATAAACGAGGGTATTCTGGGGTCAATAAGTTGTGTGTCAACACTGAAGATGGTCAAGCATTGATGAAAGAAATCCACACGGGAGTTTATGGGCCACACATGAGCGAAAACTTGTTAGCCAAGAAGATCCTGCGACAAGGGTACTTTTGGATGATAATGGAGGCAGACTGTATATAGTTTGTGCGGAGGTGTCACAAGTGTCAGATTCACGCAAACCTTATGCACATTCCTCCATCTCAGCTGTACAACCAGACGTCGCCATGGCCATTCTCAGTATGGGGCATCGATGTGATCGGCAAAGTAACACCAAAGTCGTCAAATGGGCACGAGTTCATCTTAGTGACCATTGACTACTTTACCAAGTGGGTGGAAGTAGCCTCCTACTCAGTACTAAAAACCTCTCATGTTGCAAAGTTCATCATGCAAAACATCATCTGCCGGTACGGGGTCCCACACGAAGTCATCTCAAACAATGGATCACATTTCCAAGGAGAGGTCCTAGATCTTTTTGAAGAATACCGAATAGTGGCTCACAAATTCTCACCATATCGATCACAGACCAATGGGGCAGTTAAGGCAGCAAACAAAAATTTCAAGAAAATTTTGCAAAAGACAACCAATTCACATAAGGATTGGCCGGAGCATCTACCATTTGCATTTTGGGGATGCCGAACGTCTATCAAAACTTCAACAGGAGCTACACCGTAGTCTTTAGTGTACGGGATGGAAGTTGTACTTCCCGTTGAAATGAAAATCCCTTCATTAAGAGTAGTGGCAGAGGCCAGTATTTCAGAAGCAGAATGGTAGAGGAACCGAATGGAGGAGTTTCTTTTGTTTGACAAAAGAGGACTACAGGTTATGTTTCATATACAAGGATATTAAAGGAGAATAGCTCGAGCATTCAATAAGAAAGTCGAGACCTAGGACCTTAGAGAAGGAGATTTGGTTCTTAAAGAAACCAGAGCTCATAGTTTTGACCCGAGAGGCAAGTTCAATCTAAACTGGTTCGGACCATTTCTCATCAAAACTATCATGACCGGTGGTGCATTCATTATTATGAATTTGGATGGCAATGTGTTCTCCACTCCAGTAAACCTCGACTAACTCAAAAAGTATTATCCCTGAGGTAAAAATAAAGATAAAATAAAAGCTCGCTGAGTTAAAAACCAAAAAGATAACTCAGGCAAAAGTTAGAGCAGCTCGTAAGGCCAAAAACTTGAAAAGGTGACCTTAGCAAAAGTTAGGGCACTACAAAAGGGGAGTGTCAATACCCGAGTTAAAATCGAGCCCAAACAACGTCATGACCTAATTCCATCTTTTGGGATACATAAGCAGCTTCTTTTAAGAAGTCCGACTACATTCTTCTTAACCCTATTTGAATTTGAGTAAGACCAATTAATTTCTGAATTTTGATAATAAAGTCATTCAAACTTTGGATAAATTTGAACCATCTTAAACATGAAGTGGAAATTTTTCATTACTTTAATCAAAGTTATAAAGTTTTGAAAATAAAATGAAGAGATTGCAAGTCCCAAACTCTACAAACAAAAAGATGGATGCTATGAAATTTTTAAGACAAAGCAGGGGGCCTCAATTCCTCCTCCTGTTTGCTGCTTGTTTTCCTTCTTCCTTATCCTTCTTCTCCCAATACTACATCAGCCATGTCTTGTATTTAGCAAAAAGCTCAGGACATTGCAGTTCCTACACCTCCATACGTGAACGAGAAGGCCAGGCATCCTATTACAGTGTTAGAAATGGAGCCCATAACACAGATACAAATAGACAGCCTTGAATACTGGGAAAAATAATCTGGCTTCGCCCAAAGTGCCGCATGATCCAATGTGGATAACAGAAGGTAGTCTGACGAAGACCAATCAGTAAGACGCCCGGGTGATCCATAGTGGTCAAAGTCATGGCAAAGATCTGCTACCAGGGGTACTTCCAGGTGATCTATGGGCCAGTCAGGGATGAGAGGTACTGTCGTCAGGCTGCCTTGGTACTGCATATCTGATAACAGGGGCGGTAAAGGAAAGCTACAGCACTGTGTTTATCAGTGGGTTATTTATGCACAAGATTTACCTTCTCCATTAACCAAATCTGCAGCAAAAGTTAGAACAGTAAGAGAGAGGCTTTGCAGTGTGACGGAAGGTATGGTGAAGAGTAAAGATGTTGGGCTTACCTGAAGAAGTAAAGGGCTGCCAGCAAAGTTGGTATTCTGACCACGATGAACGGCATCTATACCCAGTAGTGTCTTGGACAAGACAAGTGGTACAAAATCCTTTTTCATCCACATTTGAACGGTAATGTCAACCAATGCACACCTAACCTGCCCATCAGAAGGGACAAAATCTATCAATGATCAACCAATGCATAGCATTAACGCAACCGAAAGTCGAGGTCGCTGAGGTCGTCGGTAGGACCAAATCTATCAATGATCTAAGGTATGTCGAGACAGTTGTCTTGCGTCAGAAGAGAGACCTCCATCCTAGATAGACCATAAAGCTGTATCACCTGCTGTCGAGTCGAGAGAAAGAAAATGGGAACGACAACGAAGCACCGTGGAGCCAAATCCAAAATAGCAGCAAACTCCTCCACAGTGGGACATAGTTCTTTAAGGCCAAATCAAAAAGTGTGAGACTGCGGATCCCATAGTTGTGCAGCAGCTGATAGTAAATGTTTGTTAATCTTCACAGTCCATTGTGAGAAAAGGGCATTGTGGCCGAAATGGGCAAAGTTCAAACATTCGATATGGGTCGACGCCTCAATCTAGGAAGAAAGGAGATTAGCCATCTGGGTTAGAGTGACAGAAAATGGGGCCTTTAGGGCTATTTTTATAAGGTAGGAAAGGATGGAAAATCAAAATTTTGGCAAAAGGCACACTCAATGAGGTGACCGCCACCTTGGAGTTAGCGACCGCCAACTCTAAAAAGCATAATACAGTGACATCAGCCCTTTGACAAGGCGACTGCCATGTCATAACTGGCGACCGCCATGTAAGCATTTATGGAAAATGGCGACCGCCATGTTGTATTCTGGCGACCGCCATGTTTAAACATGGCAAGTGTGTGTCAATTTGCAGATTGTGTGATCTATACAAATGGTGGCATTTGAATTATACATCCAAGACAGTTTGAGTACCAAATAAAGGAATGTCGTGTAACGAATAAACATGTGAAGTAATAAATGGCACGAAGACCCTAAAATACGTCAGAATGTATCAAAATGTAAACTGGGGCTCCCAGGCCCAATAAGTAATGATAGGGGAACACATGCCCATAAATGTATCAAGTTGGGGCATGTAAGCCCATGCAAAAAAAACAATCTATCTAAAAGCTGGGGGGAATTCTCTCTCTCACTCGTGCCTCGAGCGGACTCGACGGGTAGAAGGACCGGCCTCCTCTGAGCTGTCATCCTCGAAGAGTTTATCAAAGTCGTCACCGTCGTCATTGCTCGAGGAGGAAGATACGACCCTGGATCAGCTCCAAGTAGATGAAATAGATCCTTGGGGACATGCTCGAGAAGTGGCATGGGACCCACGATCTCGTGCTGAAGATGAGGCCGAAGCAAAAGGCTGAGCAGGAGCAGGTGGTGGTACTACACCGGTAGCAGCCACTGTTGCCTGAAAAAGAGAAGTAAGAGTAAGAATAAAGTACAGAATATAATGACAAAACACAGGAAGAGATACTCACTAGCAAAGGAACGAATGGAACCCCAGCTGCACGTAAGGCAGCTTACTAGCAGATAAGGGTCCGCATGCTGCTCACCACCAGCATGAAACGATCCAACCAAGCTTAATCCGTCTATCAAAAATAATACAGAACTAAGTAGTTTACAAATAAAGAAAGACGAAAAGGAAATAGTGAGGAAAGAGTAAAACCAGAGCATGCTCTGGCCAAAATTCTAGAGCTAGAGGAATCGGGATGGGGATATCAAAAGGATACCCGGCGATGAAGGATGATACAGCCCAGGGCACCTCAACAACCCCAGCCCCAGCTGTTCCAGCAGCAGTAGCAGCTCTGGCAGTAATAGCTCCGGCAGCCACAGCAGCAGCATTAGCATCAGCATCCTCCGGTGCCTGTCCCCTCTAGTAGGATCCTCCTGGAAGCGATATCTCGACTGAACATCAGGTCTACGCCAGCCCGATCCTCTACCCCTCTCAAGACATCCCAGTGAACCTATAGAATACGGTAAATAGTGAAATGTATGATAATAGCCAGTGTACAGTAATCAATGTGTAGAGCATAAAAGAGCAGAAGCAGTACAGTATAGTGTAGTGAAGTGAGCAGTTTAATCCAGAAAGTAATGTACAGTACAGTAAGCAGGAAATAATGATACCTGGTCAGGAGTCAGTCGGTTTAAAGACACCCAAAAGCGATCGATGTCCTTTCCTCTGGCCTTCTTCCCCTTTAGCCCTCAGGGCCACCAGGCCACTCAGGGAATGACCAGAGGGTCTGCCGCAGAGTTCGCCAGGATGTGAAGCCCGAGGAACTCATAAGTCCACAACTGCAAAGAAAAAGATGTCAGCAAGCAATAACAGATAATAAAAATGAATGGAGAACTGCATAAACTAAAGCATACCTCCAAGACCCTCTAGTATCCCCCAATGCTGAGCTCCTGAGGGAACCGGGTCAATGTCCGCATGAAGCCGTAGAGGGTGGCAAGTGTAGCTCCTCCCCAGTCGAATGTAGCAACACGGTTAAGATGAGCAAGGGCACCCAGATAGTGTAAATGTACGGTATTCTCCTTGTTCGAAAATAAGGAGGTACCGAACATATACATGAAAAAACCCCAGGCGACCCACTCATAGTGGCGAGGCTCGGTGTACTAGAAATGTTTGAATCTCTCGAAGAACCACGTATATCTGACGCAGTCTCTGTCCATCTGGGCGGGAACAGCTCTGAGGAAGTGCATCAGTGCATTGGTAGAACCAGCGATGGTCAGGTCAAAAGGGATAGGGGCTCCTCCGACCCGAATACCGGTGATAAGTGCGAAGTCTAGAGGCTTCAGAGTGGCCTCGAAAGTAGTAAAGTTGAAGGTATTGGTGTTATCCCACCACCACTCTGTCAGGGCCGTCAGCCAGATCACATTGCTCGTCCTACCCAATAAGGGTATGAAGCGAGCAAAGCTGGAGGCATCGATATAAGCCCAGCTAGGAACAGGGAGGGCATCATACCACTCCAATACCTCTCAAGAGGTTGAACCTCCGAAGCCTTTAACGTAGTGACCAACCTGAAAAGAGAAGACAAACAAAGGATACATAAACATATAAAATATGCAGTAGACAACCAAAAGAAAAAACCCTTGGTTTGGGTGTAAGTGACGACCCTTCGGCTCTTTCAAGCCCTAAGAAACTAGGCTCCCTAACCCTAGGATCGTGTGTATGTGACGACCCTTCGATTCTTTCTAAGCCCTGATAAATCAGGCAAATCTTTCTAACCCTAGGTTTATGTGTAAGTAACGACCCTTCGGTTCTTTCAAGCCCTAGAAAACAAGGCACTCTACGCCCTGGTGCGCCAGGCAAACCTTCCTACCCTATGTTCGTGTGTAAGTCACCCTTCGGTATGCCAGGCAAATCTTCCTAAGCCTAGGTTCGTGTGTAAGTGACGATCTTTTGATTTTGGCACGTCCTAGTAAAAGACTAGGGACCCTAAAGCCCTGGTAATCCACGCAAATATTCCCTTTGATATTTGTATTTTACCCTTTTTGCCCTTACCTTTTAGGATTAATTTTCTTGGACTCTTTGAAAATTTGTCCCAATCTTTTAAAATTTTTCTCCAATTTCTAGGATTTTCTAAATTTTTTTAAAAATTTCTAGAATTTTCTAAAAATTTCAAGGATTTTCTTAAAATTTCCCTAAAATTTCTAGGATTTTCTAAAAATTTCTTAAAATTTTCCTAAAATTTATAGGATTTTTGAAAATTTTCAAATTTTTTTTCCAAATTTCTAAGATTTTCTAAAAATTTTCTGAATTTTATTAAAAATTTCCCAATCTCTAGGATTTTCGAAAAAAAAAACATTTCTCTCCTAGGATTTTTCAAAATTTTCCTTAATTTTTTTAAAGATTTTCTAATAAATTTCTAAGATTCTTCTAAAAATTTATCCTACTTTTCTAGAGTTTTCTAAGTATTTTCAAAAATGTGAAAATACCCTTTATATTTTTAGAGTTTGTGATTTTTGAAAATTTTACCCTAAATTTTTAAAAAATCTTTACAAAATTGCCTTAAATTTTAGGATTTTTGATAAAAATCAACCCCCAGTTTTCATGCCCAAAAAATAAAGACAAAACCGCCCTTTATTTTTTATGTTTTTCCTAAAAATAAAGCATTTCAAGTTCTTTATTTTGTTCTTTTCACTAAAATAATTGTCCATTTCATTGTTTGCCCACATCCTAGTGTCCCTACTGTTTTAATCTCCATTGCAAGGGTACCTAAGCTAAGATCTCAAACAAGTCGCACAAATAATCATTTATCATCCATACCATTATCAAAATAAATCATTCACTACCATAATCAAATCGCATCATCATCATATGGGTGGATCCTAGGCATGCGTCTACGTTTGATATATCATGCTTTGGTATTTGAAACAGTAAAGTTTAGAAACTTACCGATGGGCGCTGGAGAGAAATATAGTGGTCAGGCTCCCGCAGAAGAATGTTAGCAGCAACCGCGTCAGTGGAAGGCTCGTAGCGTTTCATCCCACATGGAACTACGCGATGGGGTAGTTGAGTGTATGTATGCGGATTGAAAGGTGCCGGATGACCCTCTCCAGCGTCAGGATCAAAGCAATCGACCACAGCGGCCTCAGCAGCAGCATCAGCAGCCGCCTGAGCCTTAGCAGCTGCGCGTGCCTCCTTAGCAACCTGGTAAGAAGCACGCTCGAGAACGAGAGCATCCATCGCAGCAGTCGGCTGCGTGGATGTGACTCCACCAGCAGGAAGAATGGAGGCCATATCTCTGAGAGTCCCCGTGGAAGAACTTCCAGTAGAAGAGGGGCCCTAGCGCACCCCTAAATCATCGTCTCCCTGGCCCTAACCCGCCATGAAAATGAATGGAATCACGAATAATAGTGTGAATATCGTGTGTCAAGAGGAGTACTCATAAAAGTACCTGGAGGTTGCGGTCACCATCTTCAATGTTAGCGACCGCTGGGTTTCCCAAACGTTTCCTGGCAACCACCATGTCCATGGGGTTTTTATCATGGCAACCGCCATGTTGTAGGGGAGGCGACGGCCGCCATGTCAGAAGGAAAATGGCTTGCCAGACTGTCAACGGTCATATCTTAACGCTTCGGGTTTTGGGATTCTTAGGGGCTGTTTGGGTGTTTTTATTATGCGTGTGATTATTTTCTTTGCGTGTGTTCTTTTCAAAAAAATCTTGTTCACAAATTGGTTAGTAAAAAAATAATTCCCCTTAAAAATAAACCCTTTTTATTTTATGTTTGTCAAAAAAAAATAAAAAATCTTCGATGTTTTTCAAGAAATACTCTAAGAAAATTTTATGTGATTTTCCTTCCAATAAATCTTATTTTAAGCCCTAACTTGGCTTTTTGTTTATCTCGTGCCTCGTCCCAAATTTTTAGATTTTAACTCGACCGATTAATTCGTGGATTTCCTTCCAATAAATCTAATTTTAAGTCGTAACTTGGCTTTTAACTGTTTTTTATCTCGTGCCTCGTCCTGAATTTTTAGGTCTTAACTCGATCTATTAATTCATGGATTCCCTTTCGATAAATCTAATTTAAAGCCGTAATTATTTTTATCTCGTACCTCATTCTGAATTTTTATGTCTTAACTCGACTTATTAATTCGTGGTTTTTTTTCTGATAAATTTAATTTTAAGTCATAACTTAGCTTTTAAATATCTTTATTCTACACCTCGTCCTGAATTTTTAGGTCTTAACTCGACCTATTAGTTTGATGTTTTTTTCTCATTAGTCCTCCTCATGACCCTAAATTGACTCGTCGGTCCTACTCATGACTCTAAACTGACTTCTCGGTCCTCCTCATGACCCTAAACTGACTTGCATTGCAATTACACTATATTTTTCATGCATCCCTACATTTATTCCCAGGAACTACGTTTTGGTCTGATCCCAAGAAAAAGGATACGTAGGCAGATCGATGAAAATTCGAGTACGACCAACATAATATGCGTGCTTGTGTCTTTTTGGCCTAAGATTGACGGCTCGGTGAAATGGATGTTGTTTCTAGGTGTTTGATATAACTTGCTCCACGCATTGCTGCGGAAGTTATATCAAAGATGGGCAACTATAGACACCCAATTTCACCCTGCCTAATCTTAGGTAAATTCGATAATAAAAATAGGTGGAATGATGCCTCAGTACGATCCTTGGGAAGTGCTCCAAGCCAGGTATTTGAACCCGAAACCTTCAAACCAATAAAATTTTGTTGAACCATTGAAACTTGCTGCCCACGTAAGGCGACCGCCATGTTCATTGTGGCGACTGCCAATAGAATCTTTTGAAAACCCTAGCCAAAAGTGGCGGCCGCCACCTCTAACCTGGCGACTGCCAACTTGTATTGTGGCGACCGCCATAGAACTTTATGGAACGCTTCAAAAACATGGTGACCACCAATTTACATTATGGCGACCGTCAACTCCAATTGGCCTGACATGCCCTAAAATGTGGCAACATCTCACAGGTTTATGAACTCTATAAATATTGTACCTTTAGTACGTTTTCGAGGGAAAAAAAATTAGAGAAAAGTTTAGTGAGAGAAGCTCTATCGAGTCGCTGGGTGATCCAAGCCCCGACGCCGAAACCCTGCTGAAATACCGACGTCGAAATCCTACCGAAGTCCTGAAAACCCCAGCTTAGATCATCGCCTGAGGACCGAATTGCCATTCCCCGACTCGAGAATTCTTTAGCGATTCAGGTATTTTGTTTAGATTTTCGATCTTTCTAACTCCATTTGTTCTCTCTTGGAGTTATCGGGTTATCTTTCAATTTCAATTTGCATATTTCTTTTGTTTACGTAAGTAATCTTGTTTATTGTTTAATTTTCTTCTTGTAATTTCGTCATTTTAATCAATTTCTTAATTTATATTTTCACATTAAGTATATTGTTACTTTTCTATTAATTCATCAATTAGTGCTAACATAATTCGACGATACGACTAAACAATATCGTTATTGTTATAATATAAGCACTTATATAAAAATGGTTGCAATTGATAATATTGCACTCATTTAATGCCAAATTTTCTTTTAATCTTTAATTAGTGTTTCCTTTGCTAGTATTTTACATCTTTTTCTTTTAATAATAGTTAATCTTTAGTTTAATACTAATATGCCTTTTTCTTTTTCTTTTCTTGTAATGTAGTTTTGATTTCCTTTTAATGTTCCATTTCATTTTCTCTTCTTTCTTTTTAATATTAGTTTAATGTTTCTTCACTAGCATTAATTTAATATTTCTTTTCTAGCTTTTATTTTTTTATTTTCTTTTTTTCTCTTTTAATATTAGTGTAATGTTCTTTTAATAGTTTTATTTTTCTTTTCTTCTTCTTTAATTTCCTTTTCTAGCTTTTCTTTTTTTTATTTTCTTTTGATTACTGGCTTTGTTTTGCTATTTGTCATTTTCTCTAATTAAATTGTTAGTTTAATTTTTCTTCTATAGCTCATTTTCCTTTCTTTTATTTAAACATAAAACCCATAAAAACTCTTTTAGTTTTAATTTAGCTTCCTTTTAGTATTTTGTTTATTTTTATTTTCTTTTATTTCTTTCTAACATAAATTCAAAAATCTTTTAAACATTAGCGTAGTTTTCATTCATTACTTTAATTCTTAACTAGAATTTAATATTTCTAAAAGTATGTTCCATGTTAATATAAATTTGGGTTGTTTTGGTAGTTTACGTCATTTTGACCATTTTAATGATGTTATTAGCAATCTTTGTGTTCATTTGTAGTGGATTTTCATTTAGCAACTTTTAGCATATTTTTGTTCTTTTATGTAAATCATGATAGTTAGTTTATTTTAATAATATTGCATACGAATGTGTTCCATGTATCCTTTAGCTAGAAATTGCATGCCATAGAATTTAAAATTTTATTCCTTTATTTGTTTTGATTTGGAGTGTTATATACATATCTTATGTATTTTTCATATTTGATTTTGAATGTTCTCTCTATGTCTCTATTTTCTTTATTTGCATGCATTTCAAAAATTCTATTAAAGAAACAATGATGATTAGTTGAGGCCAACCTTATGGTTGGCCGAACGGGGTGCCTAACACCTTTTTCGATTCGTACCTTAGCCCCTGAACTCTCTTTCTCGAGTTAACGTTTTAAAAATCAGTAGTTATTTTTGTTTTTCTTAATTTTTCTCAAAAACTAAGTGGCGACTCCATTTTTAACAAAAAAAGGGTTTTTAAAAATTTATTTTCAATGTGTTAAAAGATTTTTTAAACATTTTTGAATTCTCTTATTTTTGAAATATTTCCAAAATCTCAAATTTCCAACGCCACAATGCCTAACCCGACTTGTATCCAGAAATAAAAATAAGAGTTCCACTTTAGGACTTATTTCTATTACTTGTATGGACTTACTATCATTATTGCTGCCTCAGGGACTTATTGTCATCGCCATGATAGGACTTGTTGTCATTGCCGCCTCAGGGACTTACTTTCATCGAGGTGATGTGATTTTATATTATTGCCGCCTCAGGGACTTATTGTCAATGCCATGTTGGGACTTTATATTATTGCAACCTCAGAGACTTATTGTCAATACTGTGATGTGACTTTATAGGGTTACCCACATTAAAACTAGGATGCTTACTTAGTATCAACCCAAGATCTAAATTAAAGCTAGTGACGAACCCATGGTGCCTAAATCTCCTTTTTATAATAAAAATCTCCTATTTCAATTCCAAACATTGCAACTAGGGACACCCTAGACCCACAACCACTGAACAATGATTCCCAACCTAATTTGAAAGGTATGAAGGACTTTGATAACCCAAGATGCAATGTAGGAATGCTCATGAATGTGCAATATGCCTCTTGTGTGCAACTAATTATTGCATGGTGTGTAAACATGACATAGCACATGGTACAACTTGCTAAAGCATTATGCACAAGCATGCAAAGCATAACCATAATTCATGTGAAATAAAATTGAACTATCGGCATAAGTTCATTTCATCAAGCATCATTTTCAAATACCAATTACTCACAAAGTTCATATAAGGTTCACATACTCAAGTCTAAAAAATAACACCATTCGAACACTCAGCCAATTTTAGGTACAAGTTTAATTGCTAGTTTTAAAGTAATGATAGCATTTTGAAGTACTTCCACCTAGATTTAACTTCTGATAATTGAACACTAATTAGATAAAAATATTTTCTACAACTTCATGTTTATCACTAATGCTAGATCCTAAGGCACGGGGGTCATTTATTTTATTTAAGTAAAAATAGTTTAGCAATTTACAGAGAAATACATAGGAATTGAGCTTCTGTTGGGCACTTTTTTGGAGCATCAATTCAAGGGATATGGCTATGATTTTTAATGAAATTTTGGTTTAAGGTGTCCTCTACATGATTCATGTTTTGAGTTAGGGAAAGTTATTTAGAAAAAGTTTGAGAATTTGTCCAATTTATAAAAAGAATTCAGTCAGCCTAAAAAGGGTCTGCAAAGTGTGTTTTTAACAGAGAATGCTCAAAACCTTTGGGGTATCATCCGAGGGTATTTTCAGCTGATTTTAGCTCAGTAATTAGTTTAATATGTTAGCCACATTTTATATGTTACCACTTTTGGATTTGGCTTCTAAAACATTAGGTGTTAAGTCTCACAACAAGGTATGACAGAGAGGTCTGTCAGTCACTAAATCTTAACAAAGAGTTTGGGAAGTGTTTTGACTCATAAGGACTTCATATGTTTGGCCCATTTTTGGTGGACAGAAACTTAAATGTATCCTCTACAATTTTTATATTTTGAGCTAAGCTCGTTGCTCACTCTAACTAAGGGTGTTTAGGTTTGTAACTCACAGTGGTCAAGATTTGACTCTCTTTGGCAAAAATGAGATATCTGGAGTTCTACCCAACGAAATCACTCAAACTAATAGATCTGGACACAAATATCACTTTAAAATAACTTTTCTACATTTAGTTATGGTGTTTTAAAGTTGGTGGCAAAAAGTGACTAAGTCCAAAAAATCAATCTACTTAGGGTTTTGGTTGCCTAGCTTATGTTGTGTACATTTGTGACATATTTTATTTGTATGCATGTTATAAGTTCACATAAACCAAAACCCTAGAACATGTTTAGACCATAAAACTCAAAAATAAACACATGCAAGCCTACGCAAAGCACAATCTCACACAAACAGCCCATGTTCTACTCCTATGACTCCTTTTTGACTTATTCTTTGTTTTATTTTCTTAGGGTTTGTTACAGAGATGAATTGAGGGGTATCTTAGGGGAGAATATCAGAAAGTTTAAGAGAGTTTCTTACTTTATTTAATGCTCAAATGGTTGAAAAAAAAATAGACTTAGCTTTATTGTACCTCCCTTGAGCCTTTCTTCCTTTCTCTTCATTCCTTATTTCTTCCTCTCTCCTTCTTCTTTGAAAATACTTAAAAATTTGTGGTCCCTCACTCTCTCACTCTCTCAGCCGAATATACCTGGAGGAGAAGGTGTGTTTGGTGTATTTTTATAACAAAAATATAGTAGAAACATAATAATTGCATAAAATTTAAAATTTGAATTTTTCTTGGTTCCTATTGGTTGCATGGGGTGGTGGGAGTTATTTGAGAGATGTGTATATTAGATTTGCAGATGGGGTTTCAGCCATGCCTATTTGGGAGACTAAAAAGTTGATTTTGTATTTAATTAGTATTTTAAATTGTATTTTGGTACATTTTTGTGAATATAAATACATAAAATATTAATTTTATGTACCTAAAATTACTAAAACCTATTATATTAATGTATTTATAATTAATTTAGTTTTTTCATAATTTATCATAATTTTGATAGCAATTAATTAAATAG
>JAOTRH010076714.1:0-17502 GCA_034768845.1 Heliamphora exappendiculata
TATCCCTCTTCTTTTAATATTTGCTTTGATTTCATATTTGCATATCTAGTTTCATTGCAATATTAAAAAGGTTTCCTGAAAAAGATTTTTGCTAGTAAAGAAACCCAATTCACCTCTTGGGTTGCCTAATTCTAACATCATTGTCTCTGGGACAGGCTTTCGATTCTCAGAGGAATCTACGTTATATAGTCTGTGCCATATATGTTCGGGTTCATTCAGTCTATACTGAATTAAATAGTCTGTGCTATGTCATTGTAATTAGGTAGTCAGAACTACACAGTCTATGCTGTCTTCATTGCCTATGCTGTGAAAATAATACAGTCTGTGTTGTCTTCATGGTCAAGACCATGGGGATATAGTCAAGTAGTCAGAGCTACTGTCATAGTCTGTGCTATACTTGACAGTCTGTACTATGTGATGTCTTCGTCTGTAATAGGAGTTATACTTCATAGTCTGTGCTATGAGATATTATAATCTTTATACAGTTTCTCGGATATCCGAGCTATTGGCACTTCGGTGGTTCAATTTCCTTAACTCGTGTGAAATAACCAATTTTTCTTAGAGAGCCTATTGAGTTGCTCAAATCTGCCATACCACCCGACCTTGGGCCTCTCTAAGCTTCTGACCGAGCTACATGCCACTTGAGTCAATCGACCATTTGAGTTACCTTATCATTAAATTGTTCGGATTGCTTGAATGTTTCGAATCATAAATGGTTCGAGTAGCTTTGATCGGGTGACTCTAACCTAGGGGTCAAGTTGTCCCAATCTTCAGAGGGCTCCTTCACAACCTAATGGAATGATATGGAGTTATCCGAGTTATTGAGTGGGTAGTAGCTCGAGTCCGAGCTATAAAGGTGACAAGAGGCTCGAGCCCCTAGGCCAGTGTCTCTTTGTCCTTGCTTAACATTTTCACTTATCTGTATACTTCAATTATTTTTTAGATATCTGAGCCGTTAGGTGTGTATCGAGATCTCACGTGGTTTGGGTACATCTCATGATAACAAGTAGAGTGGTTCGGGATCAAGATATGCCCGAATCTTCGATGGTCTCCTAATGTCAGTGTGATATCCTAGTATCTCACATCGAAAAAGGAGAGAGAGTTTTTGGGCTATAAAAAAATCTTGGGCCTTTACATTCAACGAGGCATTTTTTCAAGTGGTAGTATCCTAGCAGAACTCCGCAGTTAAGCGTGCTTAAGCAGAAGCAATGCAAGGATGGGTGACCGATTGGGAAGAACAAAACCGTGACGACTTTTGACCAAAGCGGATAATATCGTTACCATGTGAAGGGTCAGGGTGTTACAGATGGTATCAGAGTTGACTCTCCTTACCTCCGAGTGTGAGCCCCTACCGTCTCGCGTGACACGTGAGCGAGTTACAGACTGGGCGACTCGATAAGGACTAGCAGGCTACCGAAACTGGTAGACTACTGCACAGGGACGTGCATCACTAAGAGGGTGGATTGTGATATCTTGGTATCCCACATCGAAAAGGGAGATAGAGTTTCTATGCTATAAAGAAAAAATCTTAAATTTTTATATTCAACGAGATATTTTTCCAAGTGGTAGAGACCCTAGCAGAACTCCGCAGTTAAGCGTGTTTAAGCGGGAGTAATGTAAGGATGGGTGACTCATTGAGAAAAATAAAATCGTGAGGGCTTTTATCCAAAATAGACAATATCGTTGCCATGTGAAGGGTCGAGGTGTTACGATTAGCTGTCTACATAGTCTAATATAAAAAGTTAGTTTGCTAATTAAACAAATAAAGAAATTAAATTATATTAATATCTAATTGTGCAATAAATAAAAAACTAAACTGCCTTCAAAATTTTAATAAGCTTTAATTTCGAGTTATCAAAACATCAAACAAAGACATAAGATTATGTAATAAATTATTTAGTAAATTATTTCTATACTCGAGCAATTAATTATTTAATCCCATATGAAAAAATGACTAACTATTCGAAAAAAAATCTAAATTATTAACTCTAACTCTAGAGATGACGGAACTACTGCATTAATGTGCTTGTATTACATTATTTTAATTATTAATTTAATAAAATAAATTAGACATCTTAATATTTTTTGCATTATTTAATGCCATAAACAAAAGAACAGTCCGGTACAAACCACTGTCTAGGACTAAGGGCGATTGGTCTTAAGACCTCGCACTGTTTCGGGTTACCGCATTTGGGACACTAATTCTATGCGAACGCGCACGTGTCCTTGCCATCTTTTAGCAAGGTAATCCGTATTTTAGGCCAAGTAGGGTATCGCCTAAGACTCAAACTTCAATAAGACCCTAAATTTATAAAAAAAATTATGTTATATACTATTATAAATATATATATCAATTTTTAAAATAAATGATGTTAAAAATTTTTAATAAAATATTATTTGTGAGATTTGATAAGATTTTTTGTATTACATATTATTATACATAAATTTTTAAAAAATTATTGACCAACTATATAATTTATGATACCCGGACATAAAATAGATTAAGTTTACTTTTCTCAAATTAAAAAAGTATACATAATAATTTTTTAAATAAAAAATAATATAAAATACAAAATTTCAATTGAACTTTTAGAACGAATGAATATTGTTAAAAAATAATATTTTCATTCAATACTAATTTTACAAAATTAATTGACACACATTGCATTATTGAAGTTAGAATCTTTAATTTTTTGAGACAGCATGTAATTAAAAAGTTTTTAACTTTTTTTTTTTAATCTCTTACAACTGATGTTCTGTCTCTCTTTGTGAGTTTTTTATTAAATCAAATATATCATAAAAAATTTAATTAGAACATCACTATTACTAATTAAAAAGGAAATATTAAAAAATTAATTATAAAAATTTAATCAATAATTTTATATCTCAAAAAAATTTAAAATAAAATATAAAAATAAAACTTAAATGTAAAAACCTCAATTTAAAAATCTTGTTTAAGTCCCTAAATTCTCGAGCCAAGTTTTTCAATCAAGTAATTTTCTCTCATCTCTTCACTAAGGTCATGTTTATTTTGGGAGAAACAAACTTTGAGTTGAATTAATAATTGAAAAAATAATTTTTATCCCATAATTAATTGATTGTAATTAATGAGACTAGATAAACTATCAGAGCAACTTTCGAATCTCATAAATAAGCGATAACTCTATTTTAAGGAGAAGATGAAATTGATAATTCGGGATTAAAATATTCATGCTCAAATATTTAAAAATATTATTATTATTTTTTAGAATAGTATTTATATATTTTTATTAGAAAATTGGTTTTTTATTATTAGTTTTAAAAAATATATTTTTTATTTATAGAAAAACAAATTATTATTTTTTTATAAAATTCTATTTGTCATTTTTTTAAGAAAACTGTTTATTATTATTATTTTTAAAAACAACTGTTTTTATTATTTCTTATTTTAGAAACTGTTTTTCATATATTGTTTATTTTAAAAACTGTTATTTTTTTTGTTTTCAAGAAACTTTTATGTTTTTTTTATTAAAAAAAATATGTTTTTATTTTTTTATTATTTTTTTAACTTTCTGTTTTTACATTATGTTTTTTATATATATTTTTCTAAACCGGTTATTTATTTTTTAATCGTTATTTATTTTTTTTATTCTTAAAATTATTTATTATCCTTGTTTTTTTAAAAACTGTTTTTAATATTTTCTCTATTTTAAAAGTTTTTTATTTATTTAGTTTGGTTTATGTTAATTTGATTATAATTGTGTAACGTATTATTATTATTTATGCATAAATTTTTTTTAAAATTAATAATAAAAAAATTAGATATGATATTTTTTAATATTCCATTAAATAACCAAACATAAAAATTAACAAAAAAAAAATAACAATAATTTAAAATTGCTATCTTAACACTATTAGTAAAAAAATATTAAATATTCCATAATTCTTATTCTCAAAACAAATATAGCTTATAGCTTCCATCTTCTGTTTTTCCACTAACCCGTCGAGTAAAACACCAAATCAGTTCAACTAGACCGGTCTTTCATATACCACCCAAAAAGTAAAACGGTAAAAAAAAAAAACAAAGAATCACGAACATTTTGAAGTTCTACATCTCTAACTTTTCCATTTCATTCTCAAAAAACAGTACGTACATTTCCCGACTTTTTAGAAAGAGAGGAAAGGAAAGGAAAGAGCAGGAAAGAGAAGAAAGATGGAAAATGAAAATTTTCCCCTGCTACGAAGCCTACATGAATCTAACTTGCAAACTCATATGCAGACAACCTATCAAGGTGCGCAAGCAAAATCCTGTGAAACAAGCTCTCATGATCGAAATCACAATCATGGAAAGGAAATAAAAGTGGAAGAAAAAAGTCATGGGATCCGACGATTCTGATCTGAGGTCGCCATGTTCCGTGCTTGTACCCGATCTACACTCCCTATTCTCGGCATCTCCGTCTGATCTTCCTCGGATGTCTCGGCCATTTCACTACTGCCGGAGCTGTTACTTCCGAAAGAGGAGGCTCTGCTTGACATGGGTGTCGCCAAGAACGTTGGCTTGTTTTGTCCGGCCATTATCACCAGAAATTTCTCTTCAATTACGGGAAGCAATTTGGGTTTGTCGTCCCGATTGGCAGCGCCGAGCTCGACGTCATGCTCGGCGGAGGTGTTCTCGCCGTGGCCACTATCGAGGTGACCGGAGAGCTTCCAGTAGGAGCATGCAAGGATCAGTAGTGCGAAGGCGATGAGACCCAGCATCGCCGCCAGTCCGCCAAAGAGGTACGGTACTGGCGAGTGCCACGGCGACCGCTGCAGCGGCGACGCCGTCGGTACCTGGGAAACCTCTGCGCTCATCATTTTCCCTTACTTTCAGCTGAAACAAAACTGGCAATCAAAATCAAAAGAAAATTTTTTTGTTGTTTGAGAGAGAGAGAGAGAGATGTGGGGTGAGATGAGCGCGAAAGTGGAGTGGATGAGAAGGAAATGATGGGTTCAGGTGTTATTTATAGAGAGAGAGAGAGAGAGAGAGAAGGGCTGTGGTTTAGAAGGGAGGAGAGAGAAGCTAGTGTCAGATTTTGTGTTTTGTTCTTTGGAATATATTTTGAAAATAAAATTGAATACAAAAAGTCTTTAATTTGTGTTTTTTTAAATATTTAATTTTAATCTTTTAAAATATTTAAATAGATAATAAGTTTACATAATTAATTAAATAAGTTATATTAATGTTAAAAATTTAATAGCTAAAAATTCAAATTATATAATACTTTAAAATAAAAACTTCTTTAAAATTAGTTCGTTTAACATAAAAGGCCTGATTTGGGTGCTTTATGTCGTCATTTTGCAGGAGAAGCTGGACCCTCCACTCATTATACTTTCTCCCCATCTAAGTATACAGTAAAATGCCACTTGCGCGAAGCGTGGATGCCTTGTCATGATCTCAGACAATTGAAATCAAATGCTTGCCAAACAAATCTCACTTCTGATGTACAATGACAATAATACCTACCGTAGAACTCTGATAATGCATAAAAACAACGGAGGCCCACCTTCTGAAAAACCAGTGGGCCCATAGGAAATGTTAGAGTAGCTTATACCGGGCTTTGTCTCCGTTTAATTTGTTTACACTCGAAGATACTCTTCTGTTGACGCTTATGATATTTCCACCAGTTGGTTTCTGATGTTATCAAGAATTCGGATGTGGTGCATCATTACAATTGTCCCTGTTTGAGCTAATTTTCATTATTTCTGAATTTTTTAATTTTTAACAAATTTTTTTTTATTATTTCAAATGATTTTGATGAGATTAATCAAAAAATAAAAAAATTATGATAAAAAAATGAAAATATTATGATAAATTTTTTTAAAAATTTACTAAAAATATAAATAAACAACATAAAATTTGGTTTAATGACTTATTTTCATCTTTTTGAAACCTTTTTTATATTATATTTTATTTTTTTTGATTTTTTTATTCGTTTTAATAAAAAAAGTCAAAAAATAAAATAATTTAATAAAATAATAAAAAAATTTACTGAATATAAAAAATAAATAAATAAATAAGTATCCCAACCTAGGACAAAGATTTTGGACTCAGCTTCCATTAAATTTTTGTGGGTGACACCAATCCTCTGGTTCTAAGGCCCGTTTGGGCTAAAAATGAAGAATTTAGTTGTTTTTTTACTCAACTTTTTACTTTTTTTATTCGTCCTGAGAAGAGAAATTTAAATAAGTGAACAAATGAGAAAAAGTACTTAATATAAAAATAAGAAAATATAAATTTAACTTATTAGTTTATTGGGGCTTGTTTTGTTTTGTTTTGTTCTGAAGTTTTTTAAAGTTTTGATCAATTTTTTATTCTTTCACTTTCTCTCAACGAGATAAATTGATAAAAAGATATTATCCAAAGATGAAAAAATTTACTTAGAACAAATTTAAATAAAATAAGATAAATAAATCATCATTCCAAACGATGCCTAAATATCACGTTAAATTTTCGAACACGAGTCCATGTAGTTTTGATTGGAACGATTTTGCCAAAAATTAGAATTCAAATAGTTAATAACGGTTCAAGATTTTTGAGAATCATGTTCATACCATTAGGTAACAGAATCGTATTAAAACCAAATCGTAAAATTTTTTGAGAATCATATCCATACCTTTTATGTAATAGAATCGTACTAGAACCAAATCGTTAAAATGGTTCAACCACGGATTGGTTCACGGTTCTTGTCCAGACTTATGGTATGCTTGTATATAGTATGGTATGCTTGTATATAGTATTAGAATGGAATGGAATGGAATTCTAGGATCAAATTTTGTTTCCTATATTTGGTATCTTTTTTTAAAGTGAGAATCTTCATTCCATTAGAATATCTATTCCATCAAAAAGTTAGAATATTTATTTCTTCCCACAAGTTATGGAATAGGTATTCATTTCCAACATGAAATTATACTACATACACACCATCGGCGCCACCGTCTTTACCACTTCCATCACCATGCTGTCACCACAACCATTAACTACCACTTTCATCACCATCGCTATCACCACAACCACTAACAACCACTTCCACCATTGCTATCACACCACCTTCACCACTATCACTACCACCACTAACCACTGCCACTTTGTCGCCGCCGTCACCACCACCAACACAGCCACTTCACCATCGCCACGATCGCACCACCTCCCCACCATCGCCACCACTCCTGCCACTACCACTACTATCACCGCACACTACCACCACCACCACCACCAACCACTGCCACCGTATCGCTGCGGTCACCACCACCCACATAGCCACTTCACCATCGCCACGATCACACCACCATCCCACCACCGCCACCACTCTTGCCACTACCACCACTATCATCGCACACTGTCACTGCCACTTTTTGTCACCATCACCATCACAGTCATTTCACCATTGCCGCAATTGGTTTACCACCACCGTTACCGTTACCACTGCTACCACCGCACACCATCATTGCTACTGACGCCACCTCTACCATAGTTGCCTGATTGCCACCATTGCCAACACCCCACCATCATGTCGCTGCCACCACCACTACCACCGCAACGTACCATTGCCACTGCCATTACCTCACCATTGTCACCACTGTCACCGTTGTCGCCACAGCCATTACTACCACAGTCGAAGCTGCCTTTGGTTCCACCATCGTCCTTATAATATTTTTAAAGTCATTTTAGTCATTTTGAGAGTTCATAATACTTTTTTATGTGATTCGGTATTATGAGATTTGTAATTATTATTTTTATCATATTTGATAAAATTTTAATAAATTTTGTAAATTATGAAATTTGACTTGCTTGGCAACTCAAACTTTTAGCTTTTTAGTTATAAATGCAAAAAAGTCAACATATGTTGTTTGGAAAAAAAAGCAAAAAAATTAAAAAGCCAAAATTCAAATCAAAACTCTAATTCTTAGAATATTCTATTCAAATTCCAACAACTTTTAAAATATAATAATATTCCTAATTAATAACTTATTTTCTACCACTATCAACCACGAATAATTGTAATACCAAATATATAAAACGACAAAATCATCTAATTTAAACAAAAGGCTAGAAAGCAACATTTTTTTATACCCAAATAATGAACTTTGAAAAAGTTAGCCTAAAAGTTAAGTTACCAAATAACTTACTTTCTGCTGGAATATCTAGAGGGGCATGGAGATGAGGGCACGTGTAGATCTGATGCGTAGCTGGGATGCTTCTTTAATACGAATCCTGTTGGAGGGCCCATTTGGTGGTACCTAAGGGAGAGAGTGGTTTGCCATTCCTTAGGGTATGACCACTTTCATATTCCGACACCACCTCCTACCCAGATGCAATTAACAGACGTCGTGAGCAACCTAAATGTGATGCTAGACACGGTGGGAGTCCATGCATCGACTCTTTTGGAGCCTTTAGGAGACTACGAAGCTTAGACAAGAGGGCACTTGATGGGACTACATGGTCCTCGACCTGAGCTTGTAGGAGATCCTCCTCTTAGGATAATAGTACTAGTGAGAGTAGCAGGAATAGGACGAGTAGAGACAGGAGCAGTAGCGACGAGTGTCGCAGCAAGAGCAACACCAGGTGCTCCGATGTTTTCTTGGGATGTGAGTGTGTATGTTTTAGGGTACCCCTTGACTATTCCCAATCTAGTTCCTCTGGCTTCAAAGTTCATCGCAGCTCTTTCTTAGGTTTTGTCTCTTTCTTAAGCTTTACTTTCAATTCCTTCTTGTTATTTTACTCAATCCTTACTCTCTCTTTACAGGTGATTTAGATGTGGTTAAACCACCACATGCTTCTGATGACAGGCTTGAGAGCTCTAGTGCGTCAGCAGGATGCCACTCTCGATGTGGCCGGGATCTCTTTTACCCGTAAGGCTTTTGAGGTGGAGAGTATCTTCTTTTCTTTTCATCTTCTTTTCTCTTCTCTTTTTTCTTTGTATCTATTTGTACTTCTTTACTTTTCTCAGTCACAAGCCCTAGTTCGAGGTGTAATACGGGGCAGGCGATGCGGCTCTGGTTCTCTTTCTACTTGCAGGTTTGTCTCCTCTACCAGGAGCTACTCGAGAGTCGTGTATTCTTCCTCTAGTGACGACGGTGGTAATGATGATGACGATTATGACTTCGATGACCTCTTCAAGTCTTCGGATGTTGATCATGTAGATCTTATTAGGGTTGTATAATAAAATTATGGATATTTGGGTTTTAGTATTTAATTTTATTTATTAATAAAATTATTTTTTTATTTTATGATAATCTTAATGAGTAATGTATATATTTCATTATTTATTTAATGTGTGCATGGATATCTTTTATTCTATATAATATTCAATCTGGTGTATAGAGTTCAGCTTGCACACAAAATATCAGATTAAAGATTCTTGTGGAATATAAGTTTTGGTTCACAGTTTAGATGGAATTAGACAAACTATCGGTACGAATGTAACACAGAGTTTTAGTATACTTGTCTTGATTATAGAGAATAGATAATAACGTTATCTATTGTTCGGACTCACTGTGCTAGTACACTTTGTATGTATTGAACAGCACCACATTGGGATAATTAATTTTATATTGACTATATAAATTAAATTATACCCCATGATTATGATAAGTGCTTATACTTTTAATTTCAAAATAATTAGTTATTTATGTATATTTAATATTCGTTATTTTGATTCATTAATGTGTGTGATCTTTTACGAGTCTATAATCATGGTGAGTTAGATAATAATATTAATTATATGATAAATATTAATTATTGATAGAATCCACGTCTCAAAAGATCAAGATTGATGATACCCCCTTAAGAAAGTTTATAACTTTTGACTGAGCTAAACTCTGCAGGTGAATTTAATTATTGTTAAAGTTAGTATACTGAAAACCTTATTTTTAGTATTTAATTTTATTTTTAAAAAATTAATTTTTTATTTTATAAAAATCTTAATGAGAAATGTGTTGGAGGTAATACTGCCAAGGTAATTGTTTTTGCAAATAATTTTCGGTAAAAAAAATTAACTGGACGGGAAAACGTCGAAACAGGTTTTAAATAAAACTTTTGACGTGAAATGATCAAAATAAAACTCATGCAACCAAAGTTAATTTAGAAGAATACCTTTTATCGATTTATTCTTCAACTACGATTTAATTTCGAGTTGAAGCTTTAGTCATATCTTTTACTATATTTCTTTACGCGATCCTCGAACGTAGTGTAGGCTACGATTCTTCGAGAACTCGTACCGATAGAATCCCGATATATTTAAGTCTCAAAAGACAAAAATAATGTCATAATAATAATGATATAAATCATCCAAAACTGGTTCAGTCTACCCGCATATATATGGGGTTACAGCAGGGATCTGGGGAGTAATTATGAGTTAGACTTCAAATGGAACACAAACACCTACTAGAGGTTTCTGTAATTACGGAAAGACTTACAGCAGTTTCTGTAATTTTCATAAAATACTGAATTACAGTTCACACCACTAAAGAACTATAATTGTACTCTGACTCATAATCTGAAGACCTTATTGCATTAAGTTTTGGTTATTAAATGCTTACTATTTCTCCCCACGTTAAGATTCTCGATACCCGCCAGTGAAATTTAATTACTGATAATTTAATTTAATCGGCATCTTGATATTCCTTAAGTTCTTTCGCTTAACTTATTTGACCGCCGAATAATTAAATCCACCTGCAGGGTTTGACCCGGTCAAAACTTATAAGTATCCTTAAGGGGTATCATCAATCCCGATATACCGGGACGTGAATTCCGTTAATAATTAATATTTTTCATATAAATAATACCGCTATCCAACTCATCAAAAATATTGATCCATATAAGATCGCACCCTCTAATGAATCAAAACAACGAATATTAAATATATGTAAATTAATAATTATTTCAGGATTAAGAAGATAAGCACTATTCATAATAACATTGGGGTGTGAATTAATTTATATATAGTTAGTACAAAATTAATTACCCATAATGTTTCGTTCAATATACACAAAGTGTAGTAGCACAGAGAGTCGGAACAATGGACGACGCTATTATCTGTTTTCTATAACCAAGACAGGCCTACTAAAACTCTGTGCTACAATCGTACTGATGGTATGTCCATTTTCATCTAAACTGTGAACATAAAACTTATATTCTGTAAGAACCTAAAATTTGATCTTCTGTGTGTAAGCCGTATTCTACACATCAGATTAAATACTATATAAAATATCGGACATCCATGCATATCAAAGAAATGATATACATACATCGCTCATAAATATTCTCATAAAATGAAAAAATTAATTTTATTACAAATAAAATTAAATACTAAAAATATGATTTTTAGTATACCAACCATAATAATCTCTCACTTATACTCAAAATCATGTTGCTATACATCTGACTCTTATGCCCTCTACATAACTATCAAAAGTCTTAGCCGGTAAGCTCTTTGTAAAGAATCTGCAATGTTGTCTCATGATGCAAGCTCTATATTTGACTGAAAATCTAAGTATGTGTACCCCAAAGGTACTAAACTGTCTGTCTAGTAAATCAACATATAATCCTTAGTCCTTTTTAGGTATTTGATTATCTTATTTACCGTAATCCAATACTATTGTCCTGGATTAAACTGATATCTGCTAACCATACCAACGGTAAAGCAAATGTCAGGTCTAGTGCAAAGCATAGCATACATGAGACTCACTACTGTCGAAGCATAAGGAACCGCCTTCATCTTCTCTATCTCATCAGGTGTCTTAAGATATTCATCCTTGGATAGAGTGATTCCATGCCTGACAGAGAGAAATCCTTTTTTGAAATTCTGCATGCTAAAACGAGCAAGGATATTATCGATATACTTTGCTTGTGATAAGCCCAACATCATTTGTTTTCGATCTCGCATAAGCTTGATTCCAAGGATGTGACTAGGCTTCTCCCAAGTCCTTCATATTGAACTGCCTAGATAACCATACTTTAAGCGTAGATAATGCCCCCATATCATTTTCGATGAGAAAGATATCGTCTATATAAAGTACTAGAAAGATCACCACTCTTCCATTAGGCTTCTTGTACACACAGGACTCATCTGGACTTTGATCAAAATTATAAGACTTTATAACTTGATCAAATCGAGTGTTCCAAGACCTTGATGCTTCTTAAGTCCATAAATGAATCTCTTAAGCTTGCACAACATGTGCTCTTGGCCCTTTGCAATGAATTCATCTGGTTGTATCATGTATATACACTCGTCAAGACTTCTGTTAAGGAAACCTATCTTGACATCCATTTGTCATATTTCGTAATCTAAATGTGCGACAATGGATAAGAGAATCTGGATAGACTTAAGCATGGCTACCGGCAAAAAGGTTTCCTCATACTCGGTCCCTTCTTTCTGAGTGAACCCTTTAGCAACACGCTTAGCTTTGAAGGTTTCAACCTTCCTGTTTGCTCCTCTCTTTTTCTTGTAGATCCACTTGCTTCCAATGGGTTTATCCCTTCGGGTGGTTCTACAAGTTCCCAGACCTAATTGGAATACATAAATTTCATCTCTGAATTCATAGCCCTTTGCCAAAGATCTGCATCTTTGTCTTGTAGTGCTTCATTGTAGTTACAGGACTCGATATCCAGTTCTACCAGGATCCTGTCAAAAGACTCTCCCATGAACATATACCGGTCAAGTTGATGAACCACCCTCCCACTACGATAAGGCACTACCTGTGTCTGTGTACTAGCAGTAACTGGTTGTGCAAAATTAGAAACTTGTGCATCGCACCCTGTTCTTGATTTGCACCTGTCCCAATAATCCTCCCACTATGACTAGGTAATGGATCAGTGACTTGTGATTCCTCTTTTACTCTACTGCCATTTTCTCTCAGTTCTTCAGAACAATTTTGCTATTGGGCATGTGATCCATAATATAATCCTCTTTCAAGAATCAGGCATTGGTACTAACAATAACCTTCTAATCCTTAGAATTATAAAATAGACCACCCTTCGTTCCCTTGGGATACCCCACAAAGAAACAGACTTCTGTCCTCGGTTTTAACTTACCCTGTGACGCCCTATTCTCCAGGCACGTCGAAGCATACATAAGTATAGGTAAGGGAAATATTCTAGCCATTCATTCATATTTAAATATCATAAATAGTACATCATTAAGAGTTTGAAACTAATTAAAAGTGCATAACGATTACAGTTTCTCCAACGAATTCAACAAAAATTTGTAATACGCTCGTGGAAACCGAACAAAAAGAACAAAAGGTAAAAACTCAAATCTTCAGCTAGCATTATCGAGGTCCGCTGGCTCCTTCCACTCACTCTGTTCTTCAATTCCATCTTCTTCGGGGGTAACTTTCTCAAAGAATTCATCACACTCACCTGTGGCACGAATGCCATGAGCCAAAGTCTAGAAACAAATTTCCTAAACTGTCTAACAAACTCACAAAAAAATATCCTAATATACATATTGTGTAATACCAAATACAATTTAAGGCCAAAAAGACAGTTTAACTTTTTCAACAGGGTAAGCATATATATAAGAACAATTGTGCGAGCTCGTGATGCAGATGAATGCAATGCAAATGCCCAACCCCGACTTGTATCTAGAAATAAAAATAAGAGTTCCACTTTAGGACTTATTATCATTATTGCCGCCTCAGGGACTTATTGTCATCGTCGTGATGGGACTTGTTGTCATTACCGCCTCAAGGACTTATTATCCATGCTGCGATGGGACTTTATGTTATTGCAACCTCAGGGACTTATTGTCAATGCCATCACGGGACTTTTATGTTATTGCCACATCGGAGACTTATTGTCAATGCCGTGATGGAACTTTATATTATTGCCTCCTCAGGAACTTATTGTCATTGTCATGATGGGACTTTATGTTATTGCCACCTTAGGGACTTATTGTCAATGCCGTGATGGGACTTTATATTATTGCCGCCTCAGGGACTTATTGTCAATGCCGTGATATGACTTTATGTTATTGCCACCTCAGGAACTTATTGGACTTATTGTTAATGCCGTGATGGGACTTTATGTCATTGCCGCCTCAGGGACTTATTGTCATTGCAATGATGGGACTTTATGTTATTACCACCTCAGGAACTTATTATCAATGCCGTGATGGAACTTTATGGGGTTATCCACATTAAAAATTAGAATGCTCGCGTAGTATCAACCCAATATCTAAATTAAAGCTAGTGACCAACCCATGGTGCCTAAATCTCCTTTTTATAATAAAAACCTCCAATTTCATTTCCAAACATGGCTACCAGGGACGCCCTAGACCCACAACCACTGAATAATGATTCCCAACCCAATTTGAAAGGTTTGAAGGATTTTGATAATCGAAGATGCAATGTAGGAATGCCCATGAATATGCAATATGCCTCTTCTGTACAACCAATCATTGCATGGTGTATAAATATGACATGACATATGGTACAACTTGCTAAAACATTAAGTGCAAACATGTGAAGCATAACCATAATTTAAGCAGCGTGGACTTGATCCATTGATATTAATTTATCTCATCAAAAGCATCATTTTCATACTTTAATTACTTACAAAATTCATATAAGGTTCACACACTCAAGCTTCATAAGTAACACACCATTCAAACACTTAGCCAATTTTAGATACAAGTTTAATTGCTAGTTTTAACGTTACGACAGCGTTTTGAAGTATTTACATATAGATCTAATTTTTGATATTTTAACACTAATTAGATAAAAATATTCCCTACAATTTTCATGTTTATCACTAATGCTAGATCCTAAGGGACGATGGTCATTTGTTTTATTTAAGTAAAAACGATTTAGCAATTTATAGAGAAATACATAGGAATTAAGCTTATGTTGGCCATAGTTTTTGGGTATCAATTCAAGGGCTATGGCTCTAATTTTTTGTGGCATTTTAGGTTAAGGTGTCCTCTACAAATTTCATGTTTTGAGCTAGGGAGAGTTATTTGGAAAAATTTTAAGAATTTAGCCAATTTATAAAAAGGGTTCAGTCAGCCTAAAAAGGGTCTGCGAGTATGTTTTTTACAGAGAAAGTTTAAAACCTTTGATTTTTGTTCAGTTACTAGTTTAATATGTTAGCTACAAAATTCATGTTTACCACTTTTGTTGTTTGGCTTCAAAAAAGTTAGGTTTTAGGTCTCACAAAAATGTGTGACAGAGCGGTCTGTCAGTCACTAAACATCAACAGTGACTTAGGGAAGTGCTTTGACTAATCAAAGCTTCATATTTTTGGCTCATTTTAATTGAACAGAAGGATAAATGTGTCCTCTACAACATTTATGTTTCGATCGAAACTCGGTTCTCACTTTAACTTAGTATTTTTAGGTCTGCAACTGAGAGTGGACAAGATCTGACACTCTTTGGAAAAAATGAGATATCTGGAGTTCTACCCAACGAAATCACTTCAAACTAATTTTGTATGAAAAATAACTCAAACATATAGATCTGGAGACAAATATTACTTTAAGAACATTTTTCTACATTTAGTTATGATGATTTAAAGTTGGTGGCAGAAAATGAGTAAGTTCAGAAAATCAGGCTACTTAGGGTTTTGATTGCTTAGCTTATATTGTGTACATTTTTTATATATTTTTTTTGCATGCATGTTATAAACTCACATTAATCAAAACTCCAGAATACACACAAGCCATAAAACTTAAAAACATACATATGCAAACTCATACAAAACACAATCTTAGGCAAACAGCCCATGTTATACTCCTATGACGCCTTTTTGACTCATTCTTTGTTTTATTTTCTTAGGGTTTGTTATAGAGATGGATTGAGGGGTATCTTAGGGGAGAATATCAGAGGGTTTGAAGGAGTTGTTTACTTGTTTTGAAGACCTAATGGTGGAAGAACGGTGGGACTTGGCTTTGTTGCAAAGACCTAATGGTTGAAGACCCCCTAGCTTCTTCTTCCTTCTTCCTTCCTTCTTCTCTTCTTCTCTTGAAAACACTTAGAAATTTTATGGTTTTCCTCCCACACTATAGAGTACGAAATATGGAAGAGAATAGGGTGGTCTTGGTGTATTTTTATAGCAAAAAGTGTAATGGAGCCATAATTATTATGTATAAGCTTTAAATTAAATTTTCTTAATTTCTATTGGATGCATAGGTGGTGGGTTCTTTTTGAAAATTGATTTTTCAGATTTTTTGCGGAGGAAATGTCTTCTAGGGCTGTTTGGGGCAGACCAAAATCTAGTCTTGCATTAATTTAGGGTTTAAGTTGTATTTTAATACCATTTTGTGTGAGAAAACACCTAAAATATTAATTTTATGTATCTTTTTGGTGTCTTAACTTACTAAATCCTATTATTTTAGTGTTTTTATGATTAATTTAATATTTTCATGAATTTACATAATTTTTATAGCAATTGATTAAATTGGTATAAGCTTTAAAGTCATATTAAGCTAGTTTGATAAAAATTGACCTTTTGACTTATTTATTGTATAAGAACTTTAAATAATGATTTGTTTGCTTTTTTTGACATATAATATTATATTAGTATGTATATTACTTGTATAAAAAGTTTTGGGTCATAATAATGCTTAATTTATACAATTTTTTTTCATTTTTGAGCTTAAAAAGGGAAAAAAGTCACTTTTTGGGCACAAACTTCAATGTGGCCGGCCACTAAGGGTATTTTTGTCATTTTTGGATGTTATTTTTTTATTACTTAATTACATTTAAATATCTGATTTAGAGTATCCATGGATTAAATTTGAAAATTTTAAGACTTTTTGCTGTATTAAGGGCAAAATGGTCATTTAACCCTAATTATGAGAATTTTTTATTTTAATCTTATATTTCATGTTATTTACTTAATTTGGGATGTTAGGTCTCTTCTCTGCGTATTAAGATTTTACCTCTGAGCATTTGAGCTCTTTAGGATTTTCGGATCGAATTAAAATTTTCGGGCCGAGTTAGGGTTACCGTCCTTCTAGCGACCTAAGATCTTGTCAACTAAATGTCGCTAATGCTAGGGTTTGGGTTGAATCACTACACTGGTCATTATAAATTGGGTTGTTACAACTAGGGTTTGTACCGGGGTATTACAAACTACCCCCTTAAACAAATTTCGTCCTCGAAATTTCATATCATACTTCATCGTGTGAAGGGTTGGAGATGATTTACTTGCATTTTGCCTTCTTGTCTTAGCTTTCTTACTTCCGTGGTGCTACCCTAGAGCTTCTATTAACAGAATTGATTTTCCTCCGGAGTACCTAGCCTTCGATCTCTATTGAACTTTCTTCGAAGTTATGTCCTTGTATTCGCATACAACTCGTGGTAATTCAGGGGCTGACAGGGCGTTTGTATCGGCAAGCATGTAAGCTAATCTTATGTTGAAGTTACTTGATCTACACACCTTTGCGTCACTCGATGTCAGGGTTTCATGTCGTTTTCCTTGAAACCGTATGATAGTGTCATTCTCTACTTATGCCCATATCTTCTTCTGTCGGCAATCAA
>JAOTRH010076725.1:0-17502 GCA_034768845.1 Heliamphora exappendiculata
ACATAACTTTTGTTATACGCATTTATCTTTTATAAAAATTATAATTTTTAAATTTACTTGTTAAAATTTATCAAATAAAATCTATATTAAATATAAAATTTTTTAAAAATAAATTTTTAAAAAATATAATAATTTTAAGTAAAATTTTTTTTCTTTTAACTTAAAAATCACTTATGTTTCAATTAAATAAACTTTTTAACTTTGACTTAAAGTCAAAAAATGGGCTTATAGCCCATTTGACAAACAAATTTTATATTTAATAGGAACTTTAAACCTAACCAATTACTTGAAAATTTGATTAAAAAAACTCATCTTATTTGTACCTTTTCCAAATTTTCATCAAAACTATTACTTTTCTAAGTCTCTCGCAACGAGAGAAAATTTTAAAGCAATTTTTTTGAAAAAAAATAAAAACAAAAAAAATCTAATTTTAACTGAAAACTATGTTTTTTTTTCTTTTTTCGAATATTTTTATATTTTGGATTTTTTTTACATTTTTCATTTCTCATAATGACAATAATCTGAAAATCAATTTTTTTTTATCGAAGTTAAAAAATTACTTTATACAATGATGGAAAAATTATTCAAAAGAAAACACAGTTAAAAATGTGATCCGTTTAAAAAGAAAAAACAAGTAAAAGTCAAAAAAGTGCTTCAATTTTTTTTTTTTTTTTTATTTCATTCAAGCAAATAGTTGTCAAAAGAAGACATTTGTTGTCCCATTTTAATATTTTTTAATTTTAAAAATTTTAATACTTGTTTTTATTTTTATTTAAAAATGAGATTCAAATTTGACGATTGGTAAAATTCTTTTTAAATACATAGCATTTTGTTGGTAACTCATTAGCCCAACTCATTTTTTAATTGGATTAAGAAGAATTTGTTTGGCAATCGGCTTTAAGTCGGTTTTTTTGGCTTTAAATCACTTTACGCTAAAAAGTCAAAAAATTTGTTAGGTTGGGATATGTGTAGCTTTTAAGTTGAAGATTTAAAGTAACTATAAGTCAAAAGGTAAAAATTTTTGTTTTGATAGATTTTGACGAGTAAATTTTAAAATTTTATTTTTTTTATAAAAAATAAATATATGTAATAAAAATTATTATATTTTTAAATAATATAAAAATTTATGTAAAAAAATAAAAAAATAATAGCATAAAATCGACATTAAGCAAGTTGACAAACGAAGGCTACGGGTGTTTGGTTGACCAATAGCACTGTGCTTTTGGATTGTGTGTGATTTGAATTTTGGGAATTTTTCACCTAAGTTCTATTTTTATAAATTACTTATACATAGATCTCATTTTAAATTTTATTTTTAACACAATTTAATTTTTAAATAAGATTTTTATTTTACCCTAATATTTTAATTACTTCTCATTAAGCGCCAACAAAATGGTACGATTCTCATTCCAAATTATTTACCATAAAAATTCCTACTTTATAGTTAGAAGTTTGTATATATATTCATGAATCAATTTTTCATGTTCATTTTCATTTTTATTGATCAAATTATTCATTCTACAAAATGGTAAATTTTTTATTTCGTTCATTACTGAAAAACTTAAGTATATAATAGAATACTTATTTAGTTTCAGTTTGTGAGTGTTATCATATTATAAATATTACCATTATGTAAATAGGAGAGATGCATTTGTCACTTTTAATAATTTCAGTTTTAATTTTTTATCTAAAAATTTATGTTCCTAGGATGGTGTAATGTTCTGGTATGCCGTAGACAAACGAATTAGAGAAAACATATTGTGAACTTTCTCATGATGTAAGGTCTAAATTAATAATTCTTACTACTGCACATTCTAACTTGATCCCAATTATCAAGATTTGTGAATATTTTCATGTATTAAAATATTTTAAATTATTATATTTTTATAATGTGAATATTTTTCAGTAAGTAATATACTCTGTGACAAATGAAATTGTTCTAATAAAAGATCATCAAACACGATTGAAAAAAATTTTTAAAATTCAAATCCAGAATCGTTAACGGATAATAATCATACATTTTAAGCAAGATAATAGAGATTTATTTAATTATACACACTGATTGTCTCATAGTGGAGTGATATTCCAACTCTTTCATTAATATGTAAGGTAATAACTGACACTTCTCTCATTTATATGTAAAATAATATATATCATAAAAAATCAAAATTTATAAAATAGAACTTAAGAAAAATGTGAACTTATGAACGGGAAGTAACACCAATATATTCCTAAAAGTAAAACCCTACTATAAATAATTTTTGAATTTTACGGAGTTATTATTAGGCACGCCGTATGATAACTTTTTTCTTATATGATTTTTTTTGTTTTTTTGTAAATTTTTTTATATTAGTTTAAATAATGATACTTTTTAAATTTTTTTATTATAAAAAACTAAAAAAGTAAGATAATTTGATCGAGAAAATTAAAAAAAATTCAAATAAGACGAAAAAAGTCACTTAACGGCTTTTATGCGACTTTTTTTTTTCGTATTTAGTATATATTTTTAAACTTTATTTAAAAGAGATACACTTTTAGATTTGTTTTATCATGATGAATAAAAAAATAATAATTTACTCAAATATAAAAAAAAATCATAAATGACGAAAAAAATCACAAAAACACAATTAAAAAAACTAAACTAAATAGAGCACTAGTCTCATTTGGATGCATTAAAATATTTGATTTGTAGACCTTAATATGTAAATTACTTATGCATAATAATAAATTGAACAAAATATTTGAACAAATTAGATTTATTTTAAAAAATTGAACTTTATAATTTATTTATCATTTATTTTTTTAAAAGACAAACGTAAGTGTTCAAGACATAATGACATTCGTTCAACTTATATTTTCTTTTGCAACATCGTTTTAAGTACAGTTTTTTTTTTTTTTTTGTCTTTTTTGGCTTTTAAGGTTTTTTTTTACATAAGACATTTTTATATATTTTTAAAAAATATTATAACTTTTATTATACATACTTTTTTTTATAAAAATTATATTTTTTAAATCTATTCGTTGAGATTTATCAAACAAAATTTATGAGGCTCGATTGATAACTAGTTTAAAATTTAAATTTTTTATTTTTTTTGTGTTTTTTTAAGTAAAAAGTTACATTTGATTTAAAGTTTGTTGTTTGGTAACTTAGTTTTTAAGTTAATTTTTTAAAAGTTGGTTGTATGAGTAAAAAGTTAACTTTTTTACTTTTTGTTCAAAGCGTACAATTTTACTTTTCTAAATGTTTAATATTAATAATTATATTTAGTTTGTAGTGATAGTAAATAAGTTATGAATAAAGGGTATTATTTTACTTTTAAAGTGGTAAAAATTTAAACAAAATATTATAAAAATTTATGTTTTGATTTGACACTTAAATTTTTTATTTTTTTACCAAACAAAATATTATGTTTTGATTTGACACTTAAATCTTAACTTTTGGCGTTTTTAATTAAAAAAACCAAAAACGCTATGTTCCCATAATATAAAATTATATAAAAATAAATTAAAAAATTATAACAAATTCTTTCTAACTTAAAGCCTTTTGCCTTTTGCCTTTTGATTTAAAGTGACTTTACACCAAAATCTTTTACTTATTGTTTTTTTTACATAAAGTCATTCAAACAATTTACCAAACGAACTTTTTTCTTATTGGTATAAAGCGACCTTAAGTAAAAAAAATTGACTTAAAATTAGATTTCCAAATGAGCGCCCTATGTTGCTTACTTTCGTATTTAAGCACTGATTGGCAGTTTTGACTTTTTAGCTAAAAATATCAAAAAATAAAAATTACCGTGTAGCAAAAAAATAAAAAAATTTAAAAGCTAAAAAGTCAAAACAAAACAAAAGACTTTAAGAATATTCTATTCAAACTCCGACCACTTTTAAAATATAATAATACCTCTTATTCATAACTTATTTACTACCACTACTATTTACATATAATTATTAATATCAAATATATGAAATAGTAAAATTATCTATTTTGAACAAAAAGTAAAAAAATAAATTTTTTACTCAAATAATTTAAAAAAAACTAATTTAAAAGCTAAGTTACCAAATAATTTACTTTGAAATTAATTTAGTTTTTTAGCTAAAAATAAAAAAAATAAAAAGCTAGCTTTTAAGCTAGTTGGTAATCGGGCCCTTAGTAAGTATTTTTTATCTTTTAATTAAATTTTTTTAATTTTTTAATTAAATTTTTTATTTTTTTAGCTAATCTTATTAAGACAATTTAAAAAAATAAAGACTTTAGTCCAAAGTTGAAAATTTTTAAAAAGATAAAAATAAGCAAAACAAACAAATTTTAGTCCAAACAGGCCGATACTTATATTTAATTATTGTAATAGTCACGTATCATTTAATACATTAATTAAATAAAATAATTTTAATTACCCTAACATTAATGATAAAATATAGTGGACAGTACGTTCACGCGCTAGAGGTCGAGTGGGGTAGAAATCCTTCGGAATTATTATACTGTACTGCTTGCGACAGTAGAGTACTGTAAGTCACGGCCCACAATAGGTAAATCCTTAATGTTTGACGGACAAGATTAAACAATGACTGTAATTTTGACGTGTCTCTCTCTATTATCTACCAGGGAAATCTAGTAATATAGGGATGGGATGTATGCGAATATTAGCACATACGTTCAAAGATCCATCGGAAAAAATAAAAGGACAGTAAATAGATTTATTATTATTATGAGTTCGATATATGGGACCTAAAGGGCTCTTTTTTTATTTATTTAAACATTGTTTGTTTTTGGTCAAATCTGTTTTATTTTTTTAATTATTTTGATAAAAAAGTACTAAAAAATATAAAAAGGTTTGATAAAAAAAATTTTAAAAATTATTAAATGCATAAAACAAACTTAATAAAAATTAATTTATTAATTTATTTGGATTTATTTTTGTTCTTTTCAAACTTTTTTTTCATTTATGTAAAAAAAATTAAATCTCATGCATAGTTAATAATTAAAATAAAATAAAATAAAATAATAAGAAATTACTCTAAACTGGACCGGCATAGCCGTTAGAATTGGAGAAGACGTGCAGGATTGTTTAAATGGAGTTTTTATTTTATATTATAGTTTAAAATTAGTTATTAAATAATTATGACATCAATATTTATGATTATAATACGGTATTATATTTAAGACTAAACTCTCGTTTGGTAATTTGACTTTAACTAAGATTTTTTACTTAAAATTATTTGAAAATTTTAAACAAATTACTTATTATCAACTGATAACAGAATTTTAGTTATATAATATTTTTTGACAAATTTAGCCTTATATAATAATTAACTAACGAAAATGAGCTCAATATTTTATTTTTACAGAATTCTTAAATCAAGTACTCTCTCTCTCTCTCTCTCTCTTCTCTCTCTCTCTCTCTCTCTCTCTCCCTCTCCGTGTGGATGTGTGTTAAGCGAAACCACTCGCTTTTATAACACATACAAACGATACACAGTCACGTACAAACGATACATTTTCAAAACTATTTCACTATATACATAAATTTGATACATTTTCAAATCTACAAAATTATTAGTTTTGATATATGTTTCAACTCATCGCAACCAAATGTGACCACTGATACATTTATCAATGGTTAGTAAAAATATTTTCATAAAGAATATAAGTCACCGATATATTTCAACTACAGTTCACTACGCATACGCCACTGATACATTTATCAGTATTAAGTATCTATTGCAATATTATCTTATAATAAGTTTTAAATTGATAAAATGTATCTGCGCTTTAGGAGAGCTGTGTGCATTTAATAATAACAGTCAACTAATAATTGTATCAGTATTCAATAGATAAGTACTTTTAAAATTGTTTAACACAGAATTTGTAACTAATAATTGCATCTATTACACACTAATCATATAGAGAATATATATCAAAAAAATCATCGAATCCTAACTTGACCAGATCCATTTACGCAATGAAATTTGATCAGATCTGGCCACATTCAAATCCACTAAATCATTCTCCAACAATGTACTCACCAAATCGATCAACATCCCAATCTGATCGGTTTCAATTCGTCGGCGAATCGTCTTCTCCTTCTCCTCAGGAGATTCGGTTTGAGATCGAAAGTCTCGGATTCAGTGGAGATGACGGCGGTGGAGGCGGCAGTGCGACTACTGATCCGATCTAGCTAACAGATCTGGTGGCGACTAGTGCGTCGAGGCCGCTGGCGACGGTGACAACGATGGCGCAGAAGGCAGTTAACGTCAGCACCAGAAGGGTGGTCGGCGGCGTGGCGTGCGGCGTCGAGGGAGGGGGTCAGTGCGCTTGGCTTCTTTTGAATGTATAATGGTAAATTATACTTCAGAGATATTATGTATAAATGTATCGCTCTCGTTAATTTTATCAACTGGTTAAATTGTAACACTGTTTAGAAATGTCAAAATCCACAAAATCAGGATAAAATTGGCTTTTATATTACTTTTATGAATTTGAAAATATACTAATTTCGGTTGGCAGTCCACAAAATTAGAAAAGAATTAGTTACTGTATGCTTTAAAAAAAAATTTGTATCTTGAAAACAGAAAGGATCAGGTTTTAAATGAGAGTATATTAGACATAAAAAATTATTTTAAATAAGAAAATACTAATTTTTTTTTAAAAATAGTTATAGGACTAAATCTTTTATGATACACTAAAAAGGAACTAATTTTTAAAATTTTCAAATTATTTTAAGTCAAATAAGTAAAAAAATTTGTTAGGTGAACCATATGAATAATTTTAAATTAAAAGGCAACATATGTTTGTCCTAACATTTTTAATAGAATTTTTTAATTTTTTAACTTTTTGGTAAAAAAAAGTAGACGTGAAAAATGTGAAAAAAGTCAATTGATTACATTATGGGAGAAAATATGTGGAATTAGTCAATTAATTATAGTAGATTTGAAAGCTATGGAAAAAACTAATTTATTTTTAAAAATATCATAATTTTTTTTATTCTCATGTATTTTTTATAAGGATTATATTTTAAAAACCTACTTTTCAAAATCTATCAAAAAGATTCCTCTTGTATATAAAATTATGTGAAATTTTTTTTAAAAAAATTATATCAACTTTTTTAGGACCAAAAATTTTATTGGCTTAAAATCACTTTAAACCAAGCTTTCTAATTTATTATTTTTTGACTTAAAATCACTCATGCGTTTTACCAAACTATTTTTTTTACTTATTTATCTTAAAACGACTTTAACCAAAAGCTTAGCTTAAAACTAGCTGCCGAACTGGACCCCTAAATTTAAATCTATGAAGCTAGAAGTAGTTTTCTTCTTTAAAAAATCATATTACTTAATTGCATTGCATATTTAACATAAAATCGAGTAAAAAAGTATAATAAATGTCTATAACAGGTGAAGATAAACTAACACAAGAAAAAATCAAATCTCTACACAAAAGGAATCATAAATGTGCCAATGTAATAATTTTAGAATGGTGATTTCATATCACTTAATAGCAATGAGTCGCAAACAAACATTCATTTAGGATTTTATCACCAAAAGGTATGAAATCATATGTTCATTTTATAATGAAAATGAAATCGTATGATCGTGTAAGGTTATATATAAGATTTCATTAATGCCAAACAACTCGGCATCGAAGGTATAAAAATCAAAACATATTTAAGTGGCACTTGTTACTATTTTTTTATCTATTTTATTTATTTATTTTTAAAATAAATTATACTCACGTCTTCAGAGGTTTGGGCTTATTGCCGTAACTTTGTTTGAAGTTATTGAAATGATATTGCACTCATTTTTACTTTACTTTTGTATTTTACATTTATCTTTTTTTTAGTTGGATGTTAGAAAAGAAAATTGAAACTGATTTTATTATTAAATATTTTATATATTTTTGTTCATTTTACCTTTAAATATATAATCAATTTCTGTTCCCACAGTTCCTCTCTGTGCCTCTACAGTTCAATCAACCGCAAAAACAAATTCCATTTACTATAATCAAAGACAAATACAAAGAGTGTGTTCTTCAATCAAACAAAGCATAAAAAATACCCTAATCAAACCAGAAATAGAAAAAGAAATAAAAATAAGATCATAAACCCAATTTGATCACAAATAATTCTGTTACTACGAGAATTCTGTGTCAAGATTGGATTTCATCAAATCCTCTAAATGTTCTAATTCTCAACCATGGAATTGATAAACAAGATCCAAAGAGACCTCAACTTTGTCCCCTACAGATCAAACCCCAATGACGACGAACCCCGCACCAAATCGTGCTCGTACGATCGTCGCTGCTCCGTTGCAGTGGAGGACGATGGTGACAGCGGCCGCTTGTTCTGAATGAAAAAACCTCCCATCCGCTCTTCCACCCCCTTAATCGTGCTCTTAGAGGTTTGCTTCGATTCTGCCTCTTCCTCGCCGCCGTCGTCATCCCTGACTTGCATTGGCTCGTCGAAGTTGAAGTCGATTTTGTTGCCGACGACGGAGGAGACGGATTTCGCGACGGTGGAAGCAGAATAATGAGGGGATGGAACGAGAGGGGGGAGAGGGTGGGGGTGGTTGGAAGAAGAAAGAAGAGAGGTGGTGGTGAGCGGAGTAGAGGGCAATAGAGATTTGGTTGATTTAGGATCGGTCAGTGGTCTTTGGGAGTTGTTTTGTCATTAGGGTTGCTTGTTCTAGCGCTGTCACCAGCTCCGTCAATGCCGAAACCTCCATCACCATCAACGGTTCATAGGGAGTTAAAGGCCTCATGCGCGGAGGAGAGCCACCCAGGCTCATTTACCAAAATAAGTTAAATTTTTAACTTAATTACCAAAATAATAATTTTTAAATTTTATTTTTATTCTACATAAAAATATATTTAAAAAATACATTTTTGCAACAAAAATATATTTTTAAAACTGTGATTCAGTTAAAATTAAATATTATACTAAAAATATATTTACTAAATACAATTTCTATATAAAAATATTTTTATATTAAAAGCGCTCTTAGCATTAACGCTTTTGTATACTTATATTAAAAGTATTTTTTCCAAAAACGTTTTGTTTTTAAATGTAGCCCACGGCATAAAAGCACGTGCTTACTTGGAAAAATTTAATAAAAAATATATTTATATAAAAAATATTTTTTTTAGTTTTTGAATATAATTTTATAATTGAATTTATTTATTACATAGAACTCGTCAAGTTTTTTATTTATAAAAAAAATTAAATTAATTTGATAATTGTAACTAAGTGATTGAATAATATTTGTTTAAAAAATTATAACTTTTATTTATATTATTTATAAAAAATTATTATGTGATTACTTATATACAAGTATCTAGTCAATCTAAATTTTTATATGGACAATAAACTTATTAAAATTTATGTAATCAACGAATCAAATTATAAAAAAATATTTATAAATTAAATAAAAAAATATGAACAAAATTTAACCCACTTCGAGATAAAGTTATTAAAAGTATAAGATAGTCGCATACTAAACTCATCCATGGAATAGGCATGGATTTTGCTAACAGTAAAGAGTTGGATGAAAAATATATTTATATTGAAAGTATTTTATTTAGTTTTTGAATTTATTTTTATAATTAAATTTATTTATTACGTAAAATTTGTCAAATTTTTTATTTGTAAAAATAATTAGATTGATTTGATAACTGTATCTATGTAATTAAATAATATTTATTTAAAAGATTTAATTAAAAAGTATTACTTTTATTCAAATTATTTATAAAAAAACATTATGTGATAACGTAGGTACATGTATCGGGTTAATTTAAATTTTTATATGGATAACAAACTTATTGAAATTTACGTAATAAACGGATCCGATTACAAAAAAATATTTAAAAATTAAATAAAAAATATAAACAAAATTTAACTAATTGAGATCATACTTATTAAAAATATGAACCAATCACGTACAAATATTATCCAGAAAATCTCACCGAGAGGCGTGTCCAACAAACACGGTTTTAGTTAAAATGATTTTAAATAAAGCGTGTTTGTTAAATATACTTTATTTGAAATCAATTAAAAGCGTATTTGTTAAAAATATTTTATGTATTAAATTAAAAAATGAGTTTACTAAAAACGTTTTATGCATTAAATCACATAAAATTAAAATGCGTGTTTAATAAACACGTTTTCATGTTGTTATTTTTCATTTTTCAGTTTATATAGAACTTGAAGCTAAAGCGTGTTTAGTAAACATATTTTTTATTAAAACGTATTTAGTAAACACGTTTTTACGTAGAGTGTGAATAAAGTTTAAAAATTAATATTTCAATAATTAAGTTAAAAACTTAACTAATTTTTGTAAATGAGCCCGCCACCCCATGTAACCGACGATGATGGCAGCGCCGAGGACTTGAAAGACTCGAATGAAGTTGAAGGCCTTGTGTTTTGGCTCCTTGAGGCTTCACTAAAGGAGAATGTTGAACTAGTGGAACTAGCCAAATATGCTGTTGCCACCGACGATGTTCAACTAGAGATTTGGCTAGTTTCGCTGGCCCTGTTGTTTAGGTTAAGGTGAGGGTTAGAATTAAAGTTAAGATTATGGTTAAAATTGACTTTTAAAAAGTCAAAAAGATAAAAGGTCTTAATCCCATAGGAGGTGAAGGACCGCATATTAAGGGGTTAAATTATAAAAATATACTTTATGTTAACGTTGTTTAATAAAAAAGATTGACATGAGAGGTTAGTGTTATTTTATATAGAAGTTCTAATATTTATCAAATAGTTTAAGAGAGATAAATGTAATTTATTAATATTTTTAATAATTATTTTTAATTCAAACTTTTATACACTTAAAACTCTTCTTATCATGCTGAATCAAAATAATAAAATATTAACTCACAAAAAAGTTAAGACTGGATAAATTATTTTTATCAAAATGCAACCTTTTCAGTTTTCATAATTTCTTTTAATTTTTATAAAATATTTTTAACTTTTAGATTTTTTTTTGTGAAGTGATAAAATAGAAAGAAAAAAAAACCTAAGCCAAAATACGAAAAAGAAGATAGAAAAAGCATTTTGAATGGTTGTCAAAAACAGTTATTATGTGACGTGGAAATTAACTATTTTTACAGTTATTTTTAACGGGGGTTGAAAATTGGATGGATAATTTCGTCATTTCAGTACGATTTTGTCGCATGGGGTTGGGATAAGACATGCATTCGTACTTAAGAAATTTTGAGGACCTGCCTGCCCGTTTATATCATTGTTTTGCTTTTCTATTTTTGAAACAAGGGAGGTGTTTGGCAACACGGTTAACTGTGGACATACATGGGAGGTGTTTGGCAACACAGTTAACTTCGTAGAGACAAAGTCCATCCCATGTCCTACGGAGCCACAAGAATTGGGCCCACTATTAAGCCCATCTTTGGACAGTTTACAAGTTACAGGTTAACTTAATTTTATTCTTTCAAATAGTTAATTAGCGATAAGATCTATTTTTAAAAGTTATATAATAATAAATTTCATCGTAAATTTTTTTAGTAGAATAAGTCTCACATTTCAAAATTTAAACCATTTATGAACACTTTTACTCCTAAAAAATAATGAATTGTTCGTAAATATGTGCACACGTCTTAAGTATAAATAGTTGTATTTTTTTTATACAAAAAAAACTCAAAAGTCCACTCTCACCTTCCATGGATGTTCACACCAACGTTTCACCTCCGCCCCCTCCCCTGCCTCGTCAGCATTCCTCCTTCTCCTTCTTTTCCTAGCCACTAACGCCACTGACCTCCACTGTCAACACCATCAACCACCACCGTCGATGTCACAACCAGTAAATTTATTTGTCGTCGCTCCCTTTTTCTCCATCCATATCTGAACTACCAACACCGTTTGCACTTCTCTTTCGATCTGTTATAATGGATGCTGCCGTTACTGCTCCTCCTTATCCTCCACAGCTCATCTTCCTCCTCCGCCGCTCCTCCCTTTATCAGATCTGTTCCAGATCTCACCACACCACCATCTTGCTTCATCTTTCTCCTCATGGTCGCCTCCGTCGTCGCTCATCCTCCTCATCACCACTGCCGACCACCAGATCTGGTTTGTTGCATTAATTGGCAATATCTTAAAGTGATAAATTTATCAAAAGTTAAACTAAAATTTCTATTAAAATGATAAATTTCTTAGTTAAACTGAGAAATGTCATGAGAAGTTCTACTAAAGTGATAAATTTACCAAAAACTAAAATAATAAATTTTTATTAAAGTGATAAATAAACAGTATGTGAACAATGTTATGGGTATTTTGAAAAATATATATTGAATTAAGACTAAATTTATTAAAATTTATTAAATGGGACTAATCATCTTATAATTATATAAATTAGAAGTGCAGCTATAATTACCCCCTTTTTTTTAAAAGAAAAACTAGATTTTAAATCAAGTTATTTTGTGTTTTTAATAAATAAGGTGTTTGGAATGCTACCGTCAGTAGCATTTAACCTCTTACAACTAAATCTAACTAATTTTTATAAACGCTTACAATTTCTACTAAACACCTTATAAGTTACAATAATAATAATAGTTTTTTTTATAAGTCACAATTTTTCACAAATTTTAATAATAATAATATTTTTTATTTCAGTTATAAGTTACAATCTTACCAAACACTCATAATTTCTGCAATAAACTATAATCTATAAACTACAAGCAGTAGTTTTGTCAAACACCACCAAAGTCAACTAATTTCTTTTATTTTTTTAAAATAAATTCTATTCACATGCTAAATACTTTAATTTTCTTAATAAAGTGACTATAAAACGATCAGTTAAAAATCTAATTATATTAATAAAAATTTTAAAAATCTTATTAATATCGCAAACACTACAACTTAAAATAACAAATAAAAATATTTTAAACATTCAAACAAAAATAAGCTATCTTAAAAAATTATTATAAATAATTTATTTATTTTATTTTTTAAAAATTTAAGACTTTTTAAAGACCAAACTTTGTAAATATCCCAAAATAAGACCTAAATATTTTATTTTACCAAGACCAATATTCTGTCAATGCATGCCACAACAAAAAGAAAACGAGAAGGGTATTCATGTCAATACCCCCACAAAAAGAATAATCGTTTTGGGATTTTTTATTACTTTATAATTCAAATTGCGTTCTATTTATTTAAGTAGAAAATATATTTTAATTAAAAAAAAATTCGCGGCCAATTTAGTGACTAATAAGTTAGTTTTTTGAATTAATTAATATACACGTCAGTAACTAATTAAAAAAAGGATTTATGCTACTACAATTATGTTTTGTTATTAATTAAGAACATGTCTTGGCTACTAAGTTTTATATATTTTGATCTTTAGTAAACAAATTTCACAACTTATTTAGTTATCGTATTTTTTGATTTATTTCATTCAGATAAAAGGTGAAAAAATAATAATTTTGATCAAAGTATAAAAAATATAAAAAAAATCAAAATAAGCAAATAAAATTTTTTTTATGTTGTTTATTTTTATTTTTAATAATTTTCTTATCTTTAGTAAAAAAATATCTTTTGATAAAAAAAATTACTTTTTCAATTTATCTTATAGAGAAAATTTTAGAAAAAAATTAAAAATATTAGTCAAAAAATAATATAAACAAAAATCTAAAATTTATCCCAAATAGGCAATATATGAGTTCATATATAAATATAAATGAAATAACCTTTTCCTAACAACATAAATAATCTCTTTACCGTAAATAACGCCTATTATGCCAAGTAGTTGATGATTAAAAATAAAATTTATTAAAAAGTAAGAGAAATTAATTATTTAAAATTTATAAGTTTGACTGTTATTTTGTTCTCACTTCTTTCAATCCGTAGATTTTCAGCAAACTTAGATTTTAGACACGTATTGAAGAAACTCACTTTTTATTGACAAAAATCTACAGCTTTAGTGATAATTTAATTACACGTCAGCAGGTAGCCTTTAAGTTTTTGAATATTTTTTAAAAATTATTTTAAACCAAATAAATAAAAATATTATTTAGTAAATCGTAAAAATGGCTTTAACTTAAAAGCCAATGAGATTGTCTGACAAATTATTAGTAGTAATTTTTAATTTTTTATTATTAATTTTAATAATATGTTATAAATTTTTTTAAATACTTACAATTTCTACTATAAATTATAATTATTTTTTTTTATATTTCAAATACAAGTTACAGACCTTAACAAGTACTCACAACTTCTGGTATAAAATATAATTTATAAACTATCAGTTTTAATAATATCAAACACCACAATAAGTCAAAAAACATGGCTTAAACTGACTTTAAACTAAAAGAGTTTTAAGTTAAAAAATTGGTATAGTTTTTTAAAATTTATTTTTAATTAATTTTATATTCAATGTTGTTTTTGTTTGATAAATTTTGATAAGTAAATTTTAAAAATATAATTTTTATTAAAATGGTAAATGTGTATAATAACAGTTAATATATTTTTAAAAAAATTTATTTTATGTAAAAAAAAAAATAGAAGGCTAAAAGATTGAAAGGCTAAAAGTCTTTAGGTTTCCAAATGAGATTTTTTTGTTTTTTTTATGTTTTTGTTTTTGTTTTCTTTTTTTTTTAACTTTAAGTCAAAAAGTAAAAGTCAAGCTTTAAATTCTTTACCAAACGGAACTTTAAATTTTTTGCTTGAAGCGGCGTTAAACCAAATAACTAAAAGAATCATTTGATAAATCTCAAGAGTGACTTAGAGCTAAAAAATAATAAATTAAAAAATTTTATGTGAAAAATTATTATAATTATTTATTTATTTTTACATAAATTTATATATATTTAATATAGATCTTGTTTGACTCGGCAATTAAATTTTAAAAATATAATTTTTATAAAAAATATATGTATATAATGAATGTTATGATATTTCAAAAATATATATACAAATATTTTAGGTTAATAATTTAAAAAAAAATTTAAAAAAGAAGGAAAAAAACACTAAAAGCTAGTAAGTAAAAAGGTAAAATATTGAGGTTGAGAAATGAGACTTAAAGTTTATTTTTCGTTTTAAGCCAAAAAGAGTTTAAACCCAACTTAAAGTCAAATACTAAACGAGACCTTTATATATTGTTGACAAAAATACAAATAATTTCTTTTAAAATTTAAAATTACATTAGGATACTATAGTTTCATTTTTATATCTCACCGAATATTTTTTCCATAATAGTTAAAAATGATAACAAAATCTATTGAGCAACAAGTATTTTGTTATTTTTTCCTTTTATGCTTATTTATAGTACTAGTTTTTCTTCATCTTCTCCGACGCCATCTACGTCACTGACATTCTTTTTCTCTATCGCCAACCTCTTTTTTTTTTCTGGCGCCGATCTCCTCCTTCTTCCCCCCGGCCGACCTCCTCATTCTTTTTCGGCGATTTCTTGTTTTTTTTTCGTTGCTGATCCCCTCCTTCTTCTCCGTCGCCGATCTCTTCCTTCTCCATTGTTGGTTTCCTTCTTTTTATCTGACAAGAAAGTCAAAGAAAGGGATAAAATTTTAGAAGAAAAAGAAGAAGACGAAGAAGAAAAAGAAAAAGAAGGTAGTTCTTTCTATTTTAATTGAGAAATTTCTCAATTTAAATTTCTTAAGAAATTACTCATAGTATTTAATTGAGAAATTTCTCAATACAAGATTTTTGTTAAAAAAGAGCCTCAGATAACCATGGGGTGACTCATGCCCCCCATAATACAAAGGGTCACTTTCATGCCAGTGGTGTAATTCCTATGTGCACACGCGCGCTAAGTCGGCCTTGGACCATTGCACACTCTTAATGTTGCTGCACCAACGTGCTACATGACCAAACCGATATAATCTTTAGAAAGAAATGCAATACACCAATCCATTTTTCAAGCAGTGATGTGCCCAACTCATTTCATGGCTTCATACGTCTAAGTGCAGCATTGCCTATTTGTCACACGTCTTTGGCCATCGGACCCACACAAGCATGGCCGAACCTAAGCGCATGCAAGTAAGTCAATGCACGAGGCCTTTATTGTTGCGTCGATTGTCTAATCAGGCTAGGACACTTAAATACTGAAAAATTTCTCAGTTTAAAGAGAAAGAATCAGAAAGACATCAACGAGACGAACCATTTACTCATGCAAAAATTCACCAAGCATCAACTCCATCACTTCCATAACCCTTTTGGCTCTGTCGTAAATTAGAAGAAGAAGAAGCGCAATGATAGTTAACGGTTTGTCTAAATCTGAAGGAGTGATGGCGGCAACAAGGAGGAGGAGGAGCGGCGGTGACGGCGGCAAATGGAGCACAAGATATGAGGAGCGATGGTATATTGCAAGATTTGAGGAAATGTTAGGATTTTTACAAATAGGGGAATAATTGGTATATTTAAAAATAGTTTTTAAAACTAGAAACAAAGATTAAAACAAATTAGTAGTAGGACTAACTTTTTTAGAAGTCTTACAAATAAGAATAATAATTAATTAACCCTAAATATAAATATTGTTATATACTATAATTAAAAAAATATTAAGGGAGAAAAAAAATTGATTGTCACCTATTTTTTCACTTCGAGGAGAATTGAAACGACTTGTTATTTAATGACTAAATAAAAAATATATATGTAAATTCATAATAATTATACTTAATTTTTCACTTTTTGCAAGTCTCTATACAAATAATACTTGTCGCATGCTTTTCTTAACTGAAGAAATTGAGAAGAGAAAAATAACTGTATATTTTCTGTCTCTTGAAACTATACAATATATGACCTATTTATAAGCGAATAGGGATAAACAATAAAGGAATCAAATAAAAAAAATTAATCTAATCAATCTAATAATCTAACAATTTCTCTCAAACGCGAGATGACGAAATCAGCTGAAATTTAGAAATTAGAGCACGAAAGCGACCAGGAGGATGAGAATTTATGAAAAGGTCGGCAAGTTGATCTTCAGAAGAGACAGATCGGAGATGTAGGGTGCCCTACTGAAGGTGATGTCGGATGAAGTGACAATCGGAGATGTAGGGTGTCCTGCTGAAGATGATGTCGGATGAAGTGACAATCAATTTTTTTTTGAAAGAGGAGCGAGTCACGCGACGGCAACAGTAGCGACACGGCGGCGGCGACGGCTTGAGGCGATGGGAGCAAACTGACGACGGCAGCGTGTCCCACGACGGTGTCGGCGACGGCCTAAGGCGACGTGAGCAAGCTGACGACGGCGACGTGTCCCGCGATGGTGTCGGCGACGGCCTGAGGCAACGGGAGCAAGCTAACGACGGCAGCATGTCCCGCGACGGTTTCAGCGACGGCCTGAGGCGACGTGACGTGAGTGGGTAGGGGCAACGACCTGGTGCGGCGGTGGCTACTTCGGCGGCGACTGTGTCGACTTCAGCGATTAGTGGAGACGCCGACTGTGGCGCGAGGGAAGGACCACAGTTGATGGCCGCGACACCCTGTGTCGTCGCGGTGATGTGGCCGGTGGTGCCGTGACGGCGCGGCTCTAGAACCTCAGATC